>VVHJ01022704.1:1797-13827 GCA_015107715.1 Tylochromis polylepis
GGTTTACCAGAATATAGTCAGCTAGCAGGTGTGACACACACACACACACACACACACACACACACACACACACACACACACACTCTGATGGTGGTGACTCAAGCTGATACACCTTTACACATCGACAAAAACGCATGTATGCATTGAAGAAGACGGCGCACAATATGGGCATGCGTAAACACATGCAGAAGTAAAGGTCTGCTGAGTATTACTGTAGCAGCAGGCCATTAGCAACAGAACGGCCACACAATGGTGTGAGGCCCAGGACTCCAGAGAAACTATCGCCAGCGATACGCATGCCAGCAACCACTACAATAGAGCCTTCAGAGGGGACGAGTTCAGGATACACACACATACACACACATATGTACACACACTTGTTTCTCTGTGGTATCTCTTTAGATGGGTTGAGTGTGTTAGAGCTGCCGCTTATAAAGGGGGCTAATACAAGATCCAAAGATTCACATCTCTTCTCATCTCTTTCTCATTCTCACATTGCCACTGCTAACATACTGTATACACTACAGTTATGAGCTGATCTCAGCACTTTACAACACCATCTGAATCAGTTTGCCAACTGGCCCACAGTAAATAAAGCTATTATGTGAGCCCAATTAGGGTTTTCTTTTAAAGAATTTGATCATTTGGCCATAAGCTTGGAAGAGCTTGGTCAATGATCTGTAGTAATATGTAGTAATGATCACATCACAAATGCAGATTCTGTCTAGTCAAAAAGAGCTTTTAAGTACTTACGGGAGATAGACTGTTCCAGACTGGAGCTTAGCCCCCTCCCAGAAACAATCCAAAGGTGTAATGATGAGGCAGGGATGTAGCCTTTCTATGATCTAAATGGTTGAGCAAATAATAGAATTGACAAACACTGCCAAAGTAGCAACAATACAGAGATACAAAGTGAAAAACGTAAATCTATACACACTGTGCCGCTTGTGTGTATCACCTGATTCAGGTAATGTGTTTCCGTGACTACTTCCCCTGATTTGTAGCATAAGTCTTCTAATTTCCATTGTCTGAAAAGGAGAACAAAACAGACTGAAAAAGTCACTTGGATGAGTGACGAAACATTTCTCCCACTGAGAACGCTACGTCCAGAACAACAGTTTAACTTTTTCATCACCACTTAACACCACGAGTGCACCCAGGATCAGCTGAACAAGGAATAATAAAAAATATGTCCTTCATCATTATGAATGTCTTTGTGTTTGTACACACAGAATAATTGCTATATCTCATCATGTACAGCAATGCATTCACTCAGAGATTACCACTTGAGGTGCATTGATATTCTTAACTGACTACGATCTTTTCTTTTGTTTTTTTCTGCTGATTCCAGTTTTGGTGGATATAATTTTGTTTAATAAGCACAAGAGTTGATAGTATACAGAAAAAAGTTTGCACATATGCATCAGGTTACAGCACCTTTCATCACTCCCACTCAGACATATCTCAAAATAAATTGTTCCAGCTTGTAGGATAGAGCTTTTTTCATAAAGTGAAAATGTATTGCAGTATATCCCACTTCATCTTGCATGTTTTAGATTTTTACACATTTCTGCAATCACACCTCCAAATGCTAGTTTGCAGGAGGGTTACTGCACTGTTGCAATCAGCTTATTCATTTACTTCCAACAATGTTGACTAAACTGAGCACATGACAGCTGAGTTGATAAATGTTGACTGAAACACAAGTAAGAGAGTTTATACATGGACTGACAGAGCTATGAAAACAGGGCTACACTCACAGATTAATGGCCACTGTGTTAGAATTAAGAGGAAGCCTGATACAGTTATAGACTTTGACATTTATTAGAAGAATTCATTTTGAAATACCAAGTTGAACAACTACAGTTCATCTGGAGAGGTGCATATCAAGTTGGAATCAGATATACCCCAGGCTGACTGGCTGGTCACAGGTCGTGACTGATCGATCAGTGCATTGGTACAAAAAATTAGCATAAGCTTTTGATATTTTATGTGACTAAAGATATTAAAAGTGAATTAACTTGTCCAGAATTCGAAAACATGATCCTTAAATACAAAGTGACAAGAGGCAAGACTTGAACAGAGGCAGTTATGGAACAGTAGGTTACCTGTTATAAAGGTAAACATGAACTCTGCTGGCTCGGATAGCTGACTCCAGGTGCTGCAGGAGCGCCTCCACAGTTAGAACATTGGCTCCCTCCTCCCGTGGTGTCTGGATCATCAGCTGAGGGTTAAACATGGCCTCCTCGCCTATCTTCTGTCTTGTATACTTGAGTTCCTGGTTCACACGCCCACCAACTGGACAAAGAAGAGTGAAGTTAAATATTTAAAGCCTGTGTGAAAACATCCACACCATTACTGCATTCAATTCACAAAATATTATTTAGTACAGTTAAAGGTTAAGAAAACCCCGCACGTAAGGGTTAGGGGCCAGAATTGTGCTGGCTTTGAATATGTGCTTAAAAAGTCTGTGTTTTTCTGACACAAAGGCATAAATATCTGCAAAATATAGACACAGTAAAAGTAAAACACTGATTTCCCTTCTGGCTCTTCATGTAAAACAGCTGTCTAGAAAACATCACACTACTACCAGATCCATTCAATAATACATACTTTTTTTATTTTAATGTGTTATTTTGATCTAAACTACAAGATAAAAATAATGAGCCTTTAACACAGGACATCTTGCACACACACAAACAGCATGGTGTGCTATAAAGTCTGCGACTCACACAAGTGATCCCCTGCTCATTCTGCAAAGCAGACCCAAAGACATCACAGCCTGTCTGTGACATTATCTGACTTGTATCTTAAATAAAAGCACTTTCCTCACAGTGAGCCTGTAACACTACAATGGCAAACATCCCAAGTCCTTTGAATCCACATGAGAAGCATCACCTCAACAAATCCACATTTCACAAACAGCTCAGTGTTTCTCCTCAAATTTGCTAATTTGTCAGCAGTGCCAAAACACGTTGTCTGCATGTGCGTGTGACACTAGTGTGTGTGTGTTTGATCGAGAGAGGCTCTCTTCCAGGCTTTGCTCCCAGTATCGTGGTGAGACTAAGCCCTGTGCGTGCGCTCTGAGCCCTGAGCTAGCCCGAGCTACAAAAGCAGCCTTTCAGACCCTTTAGCTGCCCAGCTCCACCTCAGTACACCCAAGGAAAGTCTGGCAAAGTCTCCCTCACAAACACACACGCACACACATAAACACACACATGCATGCAAACAAATGTGAGCATGCAAGGATGGGCAAAGTCTCAAAATTATAAGGCAAATGAATTTTTTAAAAAGGTACCAGAATTGTTTACGTTTTGTGCTCAGGTTTAAGATTTGCGTGTCTTCATATGCATCCCCCACTTTGGTGCGTCTGTGTCTAATTTACAAGCTGGTGATTTGAGCCATTCAGTCATCAGTGACTAAACGCTCAGTGAAAGCTCGAGCAATTTATAGTCATCTTATTTCACTTGGTCACCCAGCCACACACATACACAAAACAAGAAAACTGTCCAGTGAGAGAGCCGACTGTGTGAAAAATCTGTAACATTTTATTATGCCTTAATCCAATTTAACAATTCTGCTCAATGCGTGTAACAGTGGACATGGATTGAATATTTTTAGTCTACTGTAATGGCATTAAAGTTGAACATAAGCATGCCTGTTCTGCTGGGCTGGACCACCCAGTCAGACCAAGGGAAAAGGGAGAGAGGGGCCATGTCTTGGGGCATTAGGAAAACACATTTGATTTCTTTTTTTCTGGACCCAAACAGCATTCCTATCTGAACCTGTCTGAATGCATGTTTATAATGCTCATCATTAATAGCAGGCATAGGCTAACTGGAGCGACATGCTTTCCACTGCTAGGCCAGCTACAGAGGTCCGTTACACCAGCCCTCCCTTCAAAGGAAAGCGCATGGAACTGATTAAGATCTGACGCGCACTGACAGTGCACTAACAAGTCGGCTTGTCTGATACACTCAACGCTCAAAGGCAATGCTAGCCCGAGGCTTGGTTTAAGTGCACTGCCAGGAGGGGACAACGGAAACACGGGTATATGGAAAAAGGCGCATCCATCAATCAATACCATTCTACACGTGTGGAGATGGGGGGGAGGAGGATCAAGTTTAGAAAGAACCCACTGTCTGTTTTGAACGCTTTCCAAGTCGTGGACTGCCACCCAAAGATCCTGAGTTTACAGCAAGCAGCGAGGAATGGGACAAGTCAAAGGAATGTACTCTCCCGCTACAGGAAACAGCACATTACAGCCTCAGGCTTCGAGAATTCCACACTTCACGAGGTTACAAAGTTTTGGGGTCAACACTCACACAGCCTCAGGGTGAAATTAACACCCCAGCTGGACCAAGAAAACATGTATGTGTGTGCGCACACACTCGGCATACGTGCAAGCATGTGCACACGAGTGTGCGTGTACACACAGCTGTGTTTCTTCAATGACACATATTCCCATATTCCTTCTCCTAAGGAAACTGGTTGACCCCAGCATGTGTTGATATCTTGAAGGTGTCCCACTCCAGGCTCAGCTGCTGAGACCAAAAGTGGAAATAATTTTCAATCCTTCCCCTTACCGGCCACGGTCTCTTACGAAAACAAAAATCATTTGTAATGTTTCGGAGTGACATGAAAAGTACACATCCAAAATACATAATTAAGAGAGTCTGATTAAGTCGAATTGTACTATCCATTAACTGCTATTGAACCAAAATGCTTTCATTCCAATAAATCACATCACTTAATAAATATGTCCTGACAGAACTGGAATCAGCAAGCTGCTTTCTGGTTTTCAAAAGTCCAGTTTCTTAGCCTGTGTTCCATGAACTTCGGCTCCGGAAACTTGTGATAGAAATGTTCTATTATTATCTGACTTGTAACAGATCAAACTGTTAATAATAGTAATCAACGGCATATGACTAGTTAGTTATTTGGCTAATCATGTCCATCCATTGTCCTTTTCAGGGTCGGGGGGGCTGGAGCCTACACCAGCTGTCTTAGGGCGAGAGGAAGGGTACACCCTGGACAGGTCGCCAGTCTGTCGCAGGGCTAACACATGGACACAGACAACCATTTGCACTCACTTTCACACCTATGGGCAATTTAGAGTTTCCAATTAACCTGTCCCCACTAACTGCATGTCTTTGGATTGTGGGAGGAAGCTGGAGTACCCGGAGTGAACCCACGCAAACATGGGGAGAACATGCAAACTCCACACAGAAAGCCTGATGGTGGAATTGAACTCAGGACCTTCTTGCTGTGTGGCAACAGTGCTAACCACCATGCCACACTGTGCATTAGTTAGTGCACACTGTCGAATACATGGGTTTGTAGTGTACGAGTTATTAGTGATTAATGATTGATTACAAACTAAACCAAAAAATGTAGAAGAAGAGAAGAGAAGAGAAGAGAAGAGGCCTATGCTTGTCACTGTAGTGGAGCCCTCAGTGTGGGTATTCAGCATGTTGCATAACATTAACCCCTGGTCCCCCTATTCTCAAAGTAGAGGAATGGTGGGGGGTGGCGGGCACCAAAGGAGAGAAAGTAGGTTTCTAAGGAACTGACATCACCCCCTTCCTCCTTTCAGTTCTGAACGCCCCCTCCTCATTCTCATTTTCTCTCTCTCTTTGCTCTATTCAGCTCTACACTGTGATTGGCCAGATCATGATGGCAATCAGCCCGGCCCCTCTGTCAAAGCCAGACCACCCCCCATATCCTCTCGCCAACTTTCTCTCTTTTCCATGCAACACATAACAGCTTGACCGCACCCCAGCACATCTCTTATGTCGGAAGCAGTGCACAACTTTTGAGGAGAACATGCACCACCGGGAGCACACCACTCCTACAACTGTGAGTGATGCTGGTATAATTCCAATCCCAGTTATGTTCAGTGTACACATGAACATATTTACACATATATCAATAAATAGTATTTATTAATTTATTTCTTATGAATAAATAATAAATAATAAGATTTGTGACATAATATATTATATGTATTTGCATGTGGCTAAACACATCTGTGTGCGTGCGTGTGTGTGTGTGTGTGTGTGTGTGTGTGTGGGTGTGTGTGTCTGTTTGCAGAGAACGGATTAGCTGGATTAGCCCACCATCCCAGCAGGCACCCCCTATGGTGAAGAGGAAGCCCCCCAAAACCAGGTCATCTCACTGCTACCAAGTCTACAGCGACCTCCCAAAATCTGAGCCTCCAGTACTATCAGAGGGATAAAGAGACGACCACCCTACGAAACTTCAACGGCTTGTACTTTAAAAGCTGCTTTAAAAGTTGCGTAAAGAAAATCAAATGTAAGGTGATTTGCACTTTTAGGCAAAAGGATCTTTTAAACTTAGGAAGTGACACCTGTTGCATGAGACAAAAAAATGTTGCTTTCATACAAGAGCTTGATATTTTGGGTTTCTCTGGAGTTTTAGCAATACTTGATAAATATTTGGGAAAGTATGAGAGGTTCTTTACACCTTACTGTGGTTTTTCAGAGTGCTTTCAAGTTTTCCATAGGCTGATATTAACAGATCGATATTATTAACATTTTTTTTTTCAAATGAATCAACCCACAATCCACTACAAAGAGATTTTGCTGTTTTCTGTTCAATTATTAAAGAACTATGACATAAATATCCCATTTACCTACATACTGAGAACCTTAACCCGACTTTAGTCCTAACTGAATTAATTCAACGCACTGAGCAAAGGCACACACCTGTCCATAGCAAGTCTCACAGTTGATGATGTAAGACAGAATGAAAACCAAGAAGTGAAGTCAAGTGGATTGCGAATACACTTGAAACATTATTGTGTTAAGACTTGGATCTGAGGAAGAGGAACACTTCTGCAGCATTCTTAAATGGTGGTTTGTTCCTACCAACAGTCTTTCTAGGTCTGACCACTTAATCAGGGGGTCAGACAGACTTCTTCGTGGAGATGCTCAGTCAGAAAAGAAAATTTTCAGTCCATAACAACATCTAGAACTTCTGACACTAAGGTGATATAGGCAGTAGAGCAGTTCGCCAAATCCTCCTGTAGGTTTAGCAGTCAGACGAGGGTTTTCATTTTCCGTTTTAGCAATCCCATGAGCAGCACTCTTGTCAAAGTTCGTTACTTGATCTCCACTGGTTCTGTATACTGCCATTTCTTATTACATTACAAAGTGTAAAACATCAGTGACCTACAAAGCCTTTGCAATTTTCACTCCTTTAAACCTTCAGGCAGCTGCTTAAAGGCAGCCTCGGGGTGTAGGAGTCCTAAATCCTGAGGCAAAGTTTGAGGAGTATAGAGAAAAATTATATAACTCTTCCCTTCTTTTTGTCCTCCAATATAAAATTGCACAAGAGAAAATAGAAACATTTGTCTTTTTTAAAATGATAAGAATATTTCATCTTTAACTCCATGCCTTTGGACACGAGGTCATCTTTTACTCATTGGTAGTTCAGTTATGTTTAAGACATAGTTTTGTAGAAATATCTCATAAATCTAATAACAGGGCTATTTAGACTATGGCTGATTTCAAACTTTCTCATGAGGTTTGGAAAGAGAGGATATACTGATATACTAAAAATGCATCTGTTACTTGGCTATCTCGGTCATTTATTTTAACTTGCTTGGTACCTGGTCCTGGTCGCACTGCTCAGGTAGTTTCCCACAGTAGGTCTGTCCAGTGACCTCTCCTACTTCCTGTTTGTCTCCTATTCAGCTGCTACTGTCAATCACCTGATGAAGCTTTGATCACTAAGAGGACCCCACCTGTTTCTGTCCTCCACCATTTGTCTGCTTCCTCTTATCCATCTGCTGCCACTGCTGAGTTGATCTTTTTTCTTAGATTTTCTTGCTGCTCCCATTTTCTATATGATATCATCGCTGCAATGTGACAGACCCTCTCAGTAAAAGTAGATAAACATCAACAGATCTATGCTAGAATGCATTTGTTTATCACTTTATACACCGATCAAAAATATTTAGCTGCAGCCATGTAAAGAAAAAAAAAAGTGCCACAGATTTCTGTCAAAGCATTGTCAAAATCTGTTAGAGAATTGTTCAACTGCAGGCGGGCACAAGATTATGATCAGCCCACCACAGGAACAAGCAAGAAAGAAGTCCAGGCTTTCATCCAGGAGCACACAGAATATGAGGACAGGGTTTGACGAGAGGAAAAAGAGAGGCAGGAACTGGCAAAGGAGATGCCAGTGTGTAAAGAGATGCAAAAGGCTCAGAACAACTTTGCAAGCAGGAGAAGGAGCGCTCTCTGCAGCAGCACGCACAGCAATCCACAGAGCATTAACAGCAGTTTCGAATGTTCGCTCTGCAATGCAGGTGTGCACACAGCCACAAATATGTGGTGAAAGGCCTTACTGGGAGCCGAGACCCTATCTGACCCATGGTGAGTTCCCCTCACTTGCACTGCTCTCCCTCCCTCACACTCTCTTTCCCTCTTTCCTGTCAGCTTTAAAAGAGGAGGGGGCTGCCACACAGAGAGGGGAGGGTAAAACAATCATGGTCGAGAGCGGGTAACTGTCAAATTAAAAAAATGAGGGAAAAAAATGAGAGAGTGACAGAAAGGACAGTCGAAGTCCTCGGACTTGCAGCTGTAGCCGAGTGTCTCCTCATGCAGCAGCGTACCCCCGAAGCACTCCGACCCCCGACACAAATATGACACCCCAGCTGCCAACCACTGCCCCCAGAATCCCCACCCATACCACCAAACCTCACCCCCCCAACTACGGCATTACCATATGTATAGCTCCCCTCTCCCCTGATTATGCTAATCACCTGTCCGGCCTCTGCAGCCCCTAAAATGGGTGTATTTAGCAGTCGGCTGGCTCCCAATGCAGCTTCCCCTGGGCCCGAGGTGTACATTCACACACTCCTCAATGGGCAGATTCTTCCACGTTGCTGCCTTCATTCAGGTCCCTCTCTCGCCTCTCCCACCCCCCACCAAAAAAAAAAAATCCTATTCAGTGCCAATGGATTCAGAGAGCTGTGGAAAGAGTAGTTGGGGAAGAAAACATTGACAGAAAGGCTGTGTTTGTAGCATGTGTGCATGCAGTGTGCAGTGGTTGTGGTTCAATTAAAAGTGATGTCATAATGCAGCCAAACAGACAAAGCAGATCTGAAGCCACCATCATTAAAGTGACGTGAAAGCTTTATAAACTCTTCAGCGATAGTACACCTCTTACTCTGATGAAGTCTAGCCGATTTTACCCATGAAATCTGTACAGTTTTTGGAGAATCAAACTGAGTTATTTTCTACAGTTGTCTGCTTCATAAAACTGTAAATATTTTGTTTGATTTTAGAGAGGGAGCCGCTTGAATGAAATGCGAAAGATGCACCACACGTTACACCCACCCACTAGTGGTGAATGGCGGTGATAATTGTGTGGTTTCACACATCTGTACAATCTGACAGCACGCGTACTTTGTACCAGGAAGCTGGCAGGTAAAGACCAGATAATGTCCAATTCAACTGCAGCAGATATTCTGCATTCTCAGGTGTGTGATAATGAAAGAAAAAGACACCAAGACACTGAGAAATAATCTGAAAAGCAAAAAAAAAATCTTGTGACAACTGTTCTATTAATTAAAACTCCCCTGGGAAAAAAAAAAATCACATCCTGTATCTTCTGCCAGTGCCTGTCAAATTTAAGCCAGGTGAGCCTCCTCCTCCTCTTACTGCATTTACAGCCTTGTGATTGGCCCACAACCAAACCATAACAGACCGTGACATGAGCCTCAACAACCAATCTCAACCAGCCATCTCTTTGTCATTTCCTGTAAAGATGGTCCATGATTTCAGGTATCCCAAAAAGAAAACCACACATTCCTGAGTGTGGAATAAAGGACACAGAAACAGTGTGAAAGTAAGACAAAGAAAAACCAAGAGAATCTGTATTTGTTTTTCAGATTTACGGTTACCACCCTCATAATTCAACTGTTATTCCATCTCACTAATAAATCAAGGAACCTCTGAACGTCTGTTCTGCACTCATCACAACAACCAGTCGCCCAGTCTGTTTTAAACTTGGGCAAACTTAGTACACTGCTGGGAATCTGAGTAAGTCAGATTCCCAGCAGTGCACCCACCGAGTTTAAAGCAGACAGGATGTTGAGGTTATTTGGTTAAGTGGTGATCTCATTTTTGCGTTCAGGGCATCTCATGGACCGTCTGTGTCTTGCTTGCTCGTGCAGCTTTCTGGGATGTATCCATCACTTTGTGCCTGACAAAGGTAAGCGTGAAATGCACTACAACTATCTATGAGGAATTAAACATTTCTCTTTTTTCGTTAATGGCAATTATCATCTAGTCTATAAATTCAGTAAATGTTGGTTGTTTATACTGCATTCTGTTATGTATAGGTCTGCCCAACAAACAGAGCCAAACTTTTACAGGAGGGCGGATTATAGTGAGAGCACTGGTCCCTTTATTTTGACTAAGAGGCAAAGATAATGGCTTACATGGATCACAGTTCAGGTATTAGGGTCTCTGATGACAAAGATCAGCTCTTTTCAAACATATTATTTGGTGAAATTCGTACATTTTTGACTGAATTTACAATGTAAATACAGTAAATACATTTAAAACAACTGTAAATGTATATTAAATAGTTCTTTTGGAACAAGAAGATGGAAGATATATGAAACTGACCCCACTTGATACATTAATGTCCATCTAGTCTAAATATCGAACACGCGCATTCAGCTATCTTTCTCACTGTAAGTGTTGTTTTTAAACCAAAATCAATCTCAATCCATTGTAAAAAGCCTAGAAATACATATTCAATGATCATTCACACACAGTGCATCCCTTCTGCATGTGTAGCTAGCCATAGCAGCATGACAAAAATGCAGACTTTAAGTCAAATCAGTGCTAGTATAGACACAGACTATACTAGAAAAAGCCTGCAATTTGTTCTTCTTGCTGAATTAACTGCTGACAGTCAAGACAGATTTCCTGATTATTTTTTCGTTTTCTTCTGGAAGAGGGTCATGCGATGGGGCTGTGTGACAAAATAGAGAATGACACATTGTGACTGATAAAACCCAGTATGACAGGAACAGTTCAGACTGAAAGACAGGACAGTGGTGTCCAGACTTAAAGAGCATCAGAAGTATACAAAAGCTTCACATTTCTGGGCTCCTGTGATGGACTTGAAACCTGTCCAATGTGTAGTCTACTTATTGCTCTGTGTCAGCTCCAATAGGCCCTAGACCCTCTGCAACCTAAGGTGGGTGAGCAAATAACAAAATGGACAAATGCAGGGGTCCAAAAAACACTGGAGTAGTGCAGATGCCAGGGAACAATGAAGTAGAAAATGTTTAAGTGTAAACATGGTCTTTATAACACCCAGTGCTCTTTATGCAGATAGGTTACAGTACAAGAGACGATTTCACTCAGTTGCATACTGATTTCAATCTGGAGCACCAAACTTTTCAGTCATCTGAGAGAGGAAATGTTATCTTTGTATCTTTATGCTTTGCATGTGCATGTGTGGTACTTGTGTAACTGCCGTGGTTGCCAGATTCTATGACGACGTGCTGCAGGAATTGCAATGAAATATACAGCTACGTATGTAACTGTGGTGTGCCTGAGGGGCTAAAAAAAAAATTTTTTTTAAATCCACAAGCACACACACACACAATTTGGAAATGTTAGCGAGAAAATTTCTCTGCTCTGCAGTCTGAGAAGCATCAATCCGCACCCCAATCTCTCTCTCCTAGTGTACGGTAGGCACTGCAGCCAAAACACAAACACACTACCGCTACTATACTCTTGCTTCTTCCCTCACTCAGTCTCCTCTCCAACACACACATGCACACAGACACACACACACACTCTCCCTCTGCTGTTTTGTACTTTTCTCCACCCTTCTGGCAGTCAGCGCTGTGAGGGAGGGAATAGAGGAAAGGGGAAGAGGGAGGGAGAGGGAGAGGAGGTGAGGGGAGAGGAGGGAAGGGAAGGAGGGAGGCCAGACCACCCTGCTCTCATGGCAGGGCTGAGTGTTTACATTGCC
>VVHJ01022704.1:13847-31978 GCA_015107715.1 Tylochromis polylepis
GGCCACTCTCTCTCCAGCCAGGGACGGGGGAGTGGTGGGAGGTGTGGGGGCAGGAGGGGGAAAGGAGGCTCGGGTAAAGAGAGAGAGACCTTTCTGGCAGAGAGGAAAAGAGAGGAACAGAAGAGAGAGAGAGAGAGTGAGAGAGAGAGGGAGAGAGAGAGAGAGGGCGGTAGAGGGGGAGGGTAATTCTCTCCACAGTCTCCTGTGGTCGGTCATACGCAGGGCTCTGGTTTTTGAATAAGAGCGCCTGAAAGAATGCAAAATGTAAACAGAGTGCTTGGAGGTATCTCAGGATGTTGTTTGTGAATGGGAGCATGCTTGCCTTGGGAGCAAACACACACACACACACGCCCGCACGCAGGCGGGGAACGCCTGACAAGCAAATTTTTAAATGTTATTTCACATTCACTTTCGCCATGTAGACCTAATATACACAAAGCTGTTTTCAAACGCCAGAGAGCCAGCTTGAGAAAACAGCGCAGCAAGTCTGTGTACAGTACCAGAGGCGCAATGTTTCCCCACACTAAATCCCTCACCAGCCAGCCTGCACTTTTCATCAACTCGTAAAGTTTAACACAACACACTGGAATGTTATTCCTTATAGAGGGGTTTAATCATGTTTGTAGTGAACTGATAAACACAAACTCAACAGAGTGCAGTTTGGAACAAGCGTGCATGTGTAGTTACACTCACGTTTGAGTATTACTGTATGCATTTGATGTCAGGGAGTGAAACAAATGAGGAGAGAAAAATAGATGGCTCTATGTCGTGTATGCCACGCTAACTA
Organism: Tylochromis polylepis; assembly: GCA_015107715.1. Classification (NCBI taxonomy): domain Eukaryota; kingdom Metazoa; phylum Chordata; class Actinopteri; order Cichliformes; family Cichlidae; genus Tylochromis; species Tylochromis polylepis. Next base: position 14,635 of record VVHJ01022704.1, read on the forward strand.
GGGAGAAATTTTGCGTGTGGGGGGCGTTTGTATGTTTGATTGCTTGCTGCTGCTGTTGCTGCTGCTGCTGAAAGAAAGCTGCAGGAGGTGTAGTGCAAGAGAAAGAGTGAAAGGGAAAGAGAGAAAAAGAAAGATGATGGGAGGAAAAAAAGAGATAAAGGGGAAAAAAAATACTACCAAAATAGACTGCCATGCCAAGCCTGCTCAACCACCCACTCATTCACAGAACCAAAACTCCAAAGACTCTTTCCGCGTACATGTGTGTGTGTGCACATGCACCCATGCATGTATCTATGCTTGTATACACATCAAAAGCTGAATAATTCAGCCATGCAGACCACAATCCTCTCAGTGGAGACACCACATTCAGGGCACTCCTCCTCCTCCACAAAAAAGGATGTCAAGGCTTCTTCTGCATGCACTTAACATTATACTGCTCCCTTTTCCATTGCCATTACCAGCAAAACAACAAAACAACCACCAGCTCTGTTGACTCAGTTCTTAATCATATTAGATACAAAACAGACATGGAGGAATGGGCAAGGAATGGCTTTAGAAAAAAACCCCAAAACAACAACAACAACATTTGATCCTATCAGACTGGATTTTGAAACCTTAAATCAGGCTGCACACAAACATAGCCTGGCACCATTGTAACTGTTACCATACTGACTTCAGGGACAAGCTAAAGGCGATCTAGTTTCCATTTAAAAGGAAATTAAATTGTGAAATTTCTGCAATATGACTTTGAAATTGTTCCCTCTGTGTCATGTCGCTCCTCCAAGTGTATTCTGTCATTGAAGCTGGAATGATGATGTGTGCTGTTCTAGCACTTGGATATTTATTTGACATAAAATTATTATACAGTAATTTAGAGATTAAATTTTAAAAATAGTTTCACTGCCCTCTGCTGGAGAAGAGATTTTAAATGTTTGATCAGAAATTTACAAAACTGAATCGTCAAACAATGAGAAAAGAGTGCAAACTCGAAATAAAACAGCTGGCGCTGAGGCGCTCTCATATACAGTAGGCATACACATGCGACATGCCCGCACGTGAAAATATACAAACAATGACTGGTGACAGCTGCGACCTGTGCTGCATTTCTTCCACCCCCTCCCACTTCTGCTGTGAGTCTTCACTCTGCACCCAGGCCACAGGGTGAGTATCAGGTGAGGTTTTAAATAGTGGGGCCTCTACAAGATGACCTCAGGGTCTCAGGGGTCTACCCCCGTGGCCCCCGGCCTCTGCACTTATGCCCCCCATGAAAGCGCTCTGGGACCGAGGCCCTCCCCTCAGTCTGTAGCCTTGAGACTACAATCCACTGCCCTATGCCCCAGTCCTAGCCATAAATCTGGAGACCACAAGCTCTTTTTAAACTCGAATCATTCATATAATTGCCATACATTTGATATCAGACACAACTGTCAGGCCATTACACTCTTTTTCCTTCTTGGTAATCAGTTTCCATAGGGGAAAGGGATTCAATTTTCCTTAACCAATCATTAGGGAGCAAAGTGTCTGACTGGATGTAATATATTTCTAGGTCAATACTGATGTGTAGCCATGTCATCATGTCAGTGGTTTTAGGATTGGAGGATTGGTCGATACTGCAAAAACATGCCGTTTACATAGCAGTCGCCAGTGTTAATATGAAGCCTCCTTCTTCTCCAGTTATTGCTCTTCATTTATCCTTCATAAAACTTCTTTGGTCCACAGATTCAGAATTCTGGACCCTGAGGTGTGATGAGAACAAAATGCAGCCACTCAATGCCCGCTTCATCCTCGCTTCAGTCTAGGCTGAATCTATAGACTAAATAAAACTCAGCCACGATAACCCTACAGCTCCACATCGTCTGCTTCACCCCTTGCTTCAACTTCAACCCTTGCCCAGAGCTCAAGCTTCAAAAGCCCCAATTTCCAAACCGTCCCCTCCCTGCGTCTGCTCTTCCCAATCAGCACAGCTCCATAATCTCCAGCCCTTCTCTCTGCAAAGAAACGGAGCAAAAGAGAGAGGGGCTGTCCTACAGGAAGGCCAATGTTTATGTGATACAGTTTTAATTAGGGGCAGGCAGCGTTCCTATTTTCTTTACAATTTGGCCTGTGTTTGCGTTAACCTAGAATGCCAAGGGATGGCCCCATTTTCCATTTGCAGCCAGGAGGAAACCTAAAAGACTCTCGTTCCTTGCTCGTCTCTGTCTCTGCTCCCTGAATGTGGCTTATTGTTAATCACTGCAAGATCATCTAGATGATCTTCAAGTTTAAGCTGAGGATGCATCTGAGGTTGCAAGCCAGTGAGCATGTTTTCCAACACTGAGGAAAGCACACAGAGAGCTTCAGACCACAATTGTGTGTGGGGAGACAGAACACCACAATACTACAGCTTCCTGTTTGAACTAATCATTTCCTGTGAGTGGATATAAACACAGAGTTTGTCTGTAGTGTGGATACAATCTGCCCTAAATAGAAGCCACGGTCACTTTGATGTTTTCTAAATGGGAAAAACAAGACTGAAAATCTTACTATCTTGCCCCGATTGTTAAGTAAAGCACAAAGTTCCATGCATCCTCACAGGTCTGACACCACTGTGTCTTCACACAGGCATGCATCTCGCTCCCAATTGGTCTCTGTCACTTTGTCTAATAAACAGAACTTCCTGTGTCAGAGTATTTATAAACAGTGCTGAGTGAGCACTCTGTGAGAAAAGAAAATCCCTGCAAAAGCTGTGGCACGTGACGTACAAGCTAACTGCAGTAGAGACTTAACGGTGGTCTGCCGGAGACCTCAGCCGCTCTGGAGCTATCAGAAAGCAGGTGACGACCGACACGACATGAGATCGCAAACGTGAACGTTGCTCCGGTCAACACTGGAGGAGCTGAGAGATCTGATAGGAGCTGGGCTGTGTTCTATGCGCGCACGCATCCACAGGCCACACAGCTTCCACGTGGGGTCGTCCATGGGTCGCCTGCGGAGGGGCAGTTCCAACCAAATGAAACATAAACAGGCACTCTGTCCTCTCCTCTTTTTCCTCTCGGACGATGGGCCAGTCCCCCAGCACGGCCCAGCACAGCGTTCCACGGTCCAGGCAGAACTAATCTATCCCTCAGCTGTGCAGTCTAATCTAAACAAACAGATCTCTCCCTACCAGCATCTGGAACCCCTCACTTATCGGGACGTAGAAAACCACAGCAGCCCTGTCTTGTAGTCAGAGCCTGTGTACGAGCAGGGGTTTGCATCTTGGTGTGAGCCAGTATGAGACCATTTTGTAGATGTCTACCAGAGGTCACTACACTACTTGTGTGTCAGCCAAGGTCAGGTTCAGTTCTGTCAATGCCAAACTTCTTTAGTGGAAAACAAAAGTGTACGTTCAATCTGGGTTTGAGTATCCTGAATTTGATGCAACACCAGCAGCGCTAAACTTGCAATAGAATCAGCTGAAACATCTAAAACTGCTGATAAATCAGAAGTTACAAGAGCTCAAATTGATATATTTTGGCTTGCAAAGACAAAAAGGTGCTAATAATAATGGGAAACTCAGAAAATCTACAAATTCTCACATTTGAGAAGCTACAAGAAGACCGTTTGCCTACTCAATAAATAACTCTGAAACTATAGCTTTTAGTAATTTTAACCTCAATACTCTGGGGAGGCTAGAATAAGTCTACAGTTTGCACTTGCAATGCATCTTGAAGCCAAAACGCTTCATTGCCGTCCTTTTGAGTATGCTTAAATAAAAAGGTTTGACAAAATGCTGCTAAACCCAGTTCTTTGAGAAGGGCAGCAGTATGAGATGGAAGAGTAAAGCTCATAAGTTACAACAGGCCAAAGTGATGCTCTTAGTACTTCTTAGTAATTTTTGTTAGAAGTCCACACAGCCTTTAAAATTAAATTAAATAGGCAACAAAACGGCGGCAGGTCCCTGAAAATGTTTGATTTTTTTTTTTACATAAATTGCTAGAAATTATAAATATATGACTCATTCATTTCAGCACTTGTGTGTAAGAGTAAAGGATGCACTGTGAAGTGCACAATAATATTCAGTTCCAAAAGGTGCCGGTCACTTTAGTATACACGACCGTAGTCAGACATGTGAATGGATGTGAAAACAGTGTGATCCTCTAAGTATAATCAGGATTCCTATCCCAGAGAGGCTCCCCTCTGCCTAAACTGTTGCCAACTGCGCCTGCGCCGCAGATTAGAAGAACACGCTGTCTGTCAGACCCCTGCAGCTGCACGCAAGGGGAGAACAGCCAACCCCGGGCAGGAGGTGTGGTGTTTGATCTGTACAGGAATCAGTGTGCTTTAGTGCTTGATCTTGTTAACTGTTTTTTTTTTAAAACCTGAGACAAAGTGGTTTAAAAAGTTAAAAGGCAACCACACAAGCACACGCAAAAAAAAAATGCATTCATTTTTATAACCAAACAGTACTCCACTTCAATTTCTCAACAAGTCTGCTCCTCCATTCATGACTCCTACAGCCAACTCTACCCATAAGCGCAGGAATGTGGATCAAAGGAAAGGAAAAAAGCTCAGCCCCTTCCCCTTAAACCCCCCCACAAGCACCACCCATAAGCACAGTTTCTTTCTTCCTTATATATTTTCACTCTTCATAAGTTGTTTAGGAATTTAAAAAAAAAAAAAAAGAAAAACTAACAAGTGTTCCATCCACCCCACAAACACGGGTTCCTGCCCTCACTCCACTTTTTCCCTGCAGCCGGAGACAAATCTTTTTGGAAAGTTGAGAGCTGTCCAAAACGGGACCACACACAGTCAACTGCTGGGGGCAGTCAGGCAGACACACACTCACACACACTCACACACACACACACTCACACACATACTCTCACAAAATGGCGGCTTTCACAAAAATTTCCTCTACCCCGAAAGCCCCTTATGAACTTAATTACAACTTTTTATGAGCATAGTTACACTCAGCCCTTGCACATCTTAGGTGTGCATCTAGAACGTTTTTAGAAGCTAAGTATGTTCAGAAATATGCAAGTATTTTCAAGTTTTGCTTGGGTGCTTGCCAGCACCTAAACAATAAACAATCCCCTTACCTACTTCACTTAGTACCAACAAACCTTCTTCCTCCAAACTAAACTGTGTCAAATCCTTGTAAACATGCAATACGAAGTGAAACAGTTTCAAAAGCACTGAAATGAAGAAAAGTCCCAGCAGGTCACACTTAAAACATCATGAATTGCACAGCTTGTCAAAAAACAAAATAATCAAGAGCATCTTACCTTCCACCCAAAGTTTCTCCACATCCGTTTCCAAATTAGCTGCCCGTAAGCCCACAGCAAAAGCTCCAAAAATCATGAGGCCAACAACCAAAAACTTTCCGCAGTTCTTTTGAATGTAACAGCCCAGCCTAAATAAAAGTCTTTGGAACTTCGCTCTCAGCCACAGAGGTGCTTTCCTCCCAGTTGCCTTCCCCTATGATAAGACAAGAGTCCCAGAGTTACTGTCAGTTAACAGACAAATCACCGCACTTACCTGCTCAGGTGAGGCTGTAGGGTTAAAGACAAAAGGTTTTATGGTATACATGCAAATAAGCTATAAAAATAAATGTGTCCACTTAAAAGGACCTTTACAGTTTTAAAGTACAAGCCCCTCTTTGATCAAAGAATCCCACCCGCTCTTTTTTCAGTAAGACTGCACATTTACTTACAACCAGGGATCTAAAGTCAGAGTGCTGGGATCTTCCAACACATCCACTAAATCCCTCTGCTAACCTTTATTCACTGAAAAACCACAAATCTGCTGGGGATCCTGGGCACTACTGAGGACTCCCCAGAGTGCGAGCTACAGGTCCTGTCAGATCCAAAATAAGTGCATCTGGACCTCCAAAGTAGACACAGATAAACAGGACAAAACTGTCAAACCACAACTAGACTAAGCAGGCTCCCTTGTGTCTTTTTTCTACTCTTTATGAAAAATGGCCATTGGAAGCACAATACTGCTGTTAGTAGCGGACTATAACTCCTAAAAGACGAAATAAATACCGAATGCACTGTAGACCACATGCTCCCCACTTGACAGAATCTATTACATTTTGAGGGGTAGTGTAATTGCTACTGAAGTAACCTGCACGCACACATCGCCCGGTGATATTAAATACCCTGAATCGGCGCATGTGGTAAAACCACAAATACCACCACCACGCACTCACACGCGCTCTCCCCGTCCGGCCGCTCGTGTGTTCTGGCCTGCACGGGGAAGTGGAGGAGCTATCACGGGGAGGAATCACAATATTTGTGAACGGAGGGGAGGGCAGCCGCATGGATTCTTTTTCTTTCCTCCTCTTTACACGAGTCACCCAAGTTTAGACAGTGTCACACAAACTCTTTAAAGCTTTGAGTGCTCCGCTGGATGTTATGAAACAGTCAATGGCAGCGTTGCCTGCGAGAGTAAAAGCTGCATGTTTTTTGCCTGGTGCGGGACCGCTCTAGGTTGGGGATGCACTGGAAACAATCGCGTGTTTGTACTGGGGGAACGGGCACCTACAACTTGCAGCACATCCTTCATCATAAGCCGGCTGCATTGGAAGAGTCGCGTGAAATCAAACACAACTACTTTGCGCTTTTCTGCAACCTTGCCTTACCGCTGTGTACCCCGTGCCCAGCCCGTCCCGTTACCTAGCAGCGACTGGACAGTTTGGTCACTTTTTTTTCTTTTCGACGAATACAATGAAAGCAGCATCACAAAGCTCTTTCCCGTTCAAGATGAGAAATAAGCACCTCTGAAATTTGCTCCAGAGCAAAGCCCGCATCGCAGTAACTCGGCCGCTGCAAATACTCCAAATCCAGCGGTGTGTTGCGGGTATAGTCCCCCCTGTTCCTCCGCGTTATCCTCGGCCGATCGGGGTCTCTGTTTTCCTGCTCGGAGGGCGCATTACCAGCCGAGGCCATGTTGCGGGGACAGCGATATGGTTTCCCACTTTATAGTATTTCCCCGAAAGCGTGTAGCGATATCCCAAGAGAACAGAGTTTCACTCTCGGAGATCTCACACCCGTGAAGTAGGGCTTCATACTCCTGTTGGAGACGGCGAGTCAAAGTCTGCGCCTTCCATCCCAACATTTCGTGATCCGGAGGTCTCCACCGCTTTCACCGCATTCACCGTGTCTCTTAAAAAAGTAAGTTTCTCTCAAAAAGCGAGGTTCGCGAAGTGATTTCCATACACAAGTTGTCGGGTATGAAACCTCGATAGTCGTAGCATTCTGGTGACATCTATGTGGTCTTCCCCTGGGCCGCGCGTCACGGCCAACTCTGAGATTCAATAGAAATGAAGAAAAAGACCTCTCTCCATTTGGAGGCAGAGAAAGAGGAGGGGTGAGAAGAGGAAAAAAATACTCGAGATCCCGCCTCTGGGGCTGTCAGATTGCAGGAGTTTCTTGCATCTGATTGGTTCCAGAAGGGCAGAAATTACTCAGCAAACACGACTATTATTAGCTGCTTAGCAACAGCTCACTAAAGTAGAGAGACCACCCAGGCAGACAGACCTCATGTGAGCATCTCCAACTTCAGGGGAGGCTCGCCGAGAGTCGAACCCATTTGGTGCATTGAGGTTTTCACGTAGAGCTCCGTTACAATAATGAAGCGTTTCCCCGAGAGGACCCAAAGTCAAATGCAAGGTACCCAGTTTGTGCAACGGAGGGGGCTCTTGGCATCTCAGAACTTTAACTATTTTTTTCCCCCTCAGATGAGCCTCTAACGGGTTCAGTGAGAGGGGACCTTGTAGGCTATAGTTTTGTTGTGATGTTTAGAGTCAAACATTGGCTAATAAACAGCTCATTAGTGTTTTGTACATATCAAAATACGCCACAGCCTCAGGACCACATCTCTATACAAAGCAAAACAAAAACCCTTTGATAAAACTTCTAACTGGGAAAATATTACCTATAGAAAACTGCGGTGTATTTATGCGCAATTACGCATACAAATGCATAATTATCTCCCTTTTAGTCTATTGATCCGGTAGGGTAATATCACAGTATTATGTTTATGTAGCTCAAAAAAAAAAATCACATTCCATATAGATGCAGATATACACAAGAACAATTTGTGCATTTACATCCTGCGGCACAGTAAGCACGCGGATTTTAGGATTTCATTATAATTTGCCACATGTCCTTAAGCACCTAACACCTGGTGGCCAAAACAGGTAGCATTTATCCGTGCTGCAGCCTTCAGTTTTATAATTGAGTTTATTCTGATAGAACTTTTGTCATAAAATAAAGATAAAAACAAAATCTTTCAAATAAACAAACTTCTCGTCCGAATAATAAGGTTATAATAAACAAAACAATTAACTTCAGCAGCCACTCTTGGATCGTCGGAGCATCAGGTGTACTTCACACCTAAGCCATCTAAGACGACTCTGGGCGTGTGGCTACCAGGCGCACTTACCATCTTCTGTCCGGGTGGGGAGAGCATTCAGAACAAATCCGTGATTTCCCGCTCCTCGGAGAGTGAAACGCGTCAGTTATAATAAAGATAAAAAGGAATGATTAAGTGTTGTGAGGAGGGAGAGAGAAAGAGACGGATCATAATCCGTCTTAGTTACAGTCAGAATGCTCAGGAAAAAGTTCACTCAACTATAGGACTGTTCCTTTTTTGGCCACGTTGGTGGTCTCCTTAGCTTCATAGGCAGGACCCTTTGATTGTCACGTGATTAGCCCGAAGTCGTAAACTGTGCCAATCATGCAGCAGCAGCTTCCAGTATTTCAGCCTAAGGTAACTGAAGGAAAAGAAAGAAAAAGAGCGCACAACACACACCTGTGCACTCTGACATCAAAGAAGTGAATGCAATGCAATTTAGAGACGCACAGATATGTGCACGTGGCCATGTGCATACTTAAGGAACAAGCACATAGGATCAAACATACAGATTATTTCCATAGACATAAGGGGTTGTAGATGCTGTATAATAAGTAAACCACGAACAGATTAATACAGTCACATATCCTCAGCCACATAGTCCCAGATTATATTAACTTCTGAAGACTGATTGTTTTACTATCAAAGTAAGACATTTTACTACACTTAGAGTCCCCCTTGGAGCAAATTACTTTACATTTGGTCTGGACAGATACCATCCATCCTCTTTTACTGGAACTAACATAACATGTCATATAAATACTTATTTCTGATCTGTCTGTATCATAAACACTAACATTCTTCTTTGGAGTTAGTAGGAAGGTTGGTTGTGATGGAGAAAACCCACCTTAAATATGTACAATTTAACTGCCATCAGACACTCCAGGTGTAGTATCTGAGTGAAAGAAAGCATCCAAGGGGGAACAAAGTTAGGCTGCGATGCCCCCTAATGCTCCTGAGAAGAACCAGGCCTGTCTCAGTGGAACAGGAGGAAGTAGCAGCCATAACTGCTGCACAATATCTGTGCTATGCATGTTCATGTTGTTGTCATGACAGTAACGCTGCAGGACTCCATCAAAGTGCCTCAGGTCATTGTGGAAATGACCCCCCCCCCATCCCCCCCACCCCTTCCATTTGAATACTGTAGTTAAAAGTTGTAAAGATATGCCTGTAAAAATGCTCTGGGGAGATTATATTGCAAGCATCTGTGTGAACTAATGAAATACATATGCACAAACAACACTAAAACACCCTGGACCAAACATGAACATATATCCTTTTTTTATTTATTAACCACTAATGGTTAATCCAGTTTTTTCTGATTTGTAAATGCAGGAAACAATTTTGGTTTCAGATTTTGTAAGATCAACAAGTCCATTCAGCTTGTATGTCTTATAAAGCAACGAACTAAAAGGTTTCAGTAGTCACCCATTCATATTTGTCATCAACATCAGATTACTCACCTTTTTGTGATGGAATATGTTTAATAGATCTGTACGTAAACATCATTCGTTACATAGTGATCTACAGAGAAATAAGTTAAACTTGCTCCCCTGCATCTACTGTGACACACTCACTATTTGAAACGGTATCCTACAGAGAGAGTTATCATATTTTTAAAATCCCTATTAGCTTTTTTTATGTATTACATTTAAAATTTCTTAATCTCAGAGTAAGTTTGCTTGTTTTAGTCAAGTTGATTGTTTGAACTGTTTAAGTTTAGGTTCGGTTTTATTATTATGTTAAGTTTTGTCAAGAAGACTTACTTTAATTTTTATCTAGCCCTCTTTCACAGCCACATGGATTTCTTAATGAGGAAAAGAGATGAAGTATTCATTTAGGTGCTTGAGGTATTGGGCATTGATCCCAGAATGACTTCATCAACAAGTCACCTTTGGTGACCCCTGGCAGGGCCCCTCACACCCCTCAAGGCTGGTCGCTGGCCAGTGGCCATGGGAAAACGCTGAAAAACCTTGCTTAGTGCATGCGTTTATTTATGATTTACAGGTGGATTACAGTTCCAAGCGGAACTGTGCCAAAACATTACTATCCCTGAGTCAAAACAATAGCATCTTTTTAGCCAGGACCATTGTTATGCTTGATGCAGGGATAAACAAAGATTTCTAATCAATACTGTGTCCTTTACCTGGCGTTATGGACATACTTTGCATTTTTTTAACCAGTCTAACCACTGCATTTCGAGTCAACTCATTTTCTGTCACATCAGTAAACAGTAGCAGTATCCAACCAACCAACAATTAAAAAAAAAAAAGTCTCATGAATGCAGAAAGTTATACTCAATTTAGTTGAGTATTTATGAAGTTTCTTTTTTCCAGTCGTTGTAAGACTACAGTAGGTGCAAGTCACTTACAGTAAAGTGTACTAAAAAAATAAGACCAAAAGGGGCAACAACAGCAGAAAAACAGAAAAAAACTGCACCTGTTTATTGAAAACAAATGTTCCCAGTTAACTAAGAACGTCCTCTACTCTGTTTTTCATGCTGCTTACAAAAAGTATAGAGAAGGAAAATCAATATGGATGCGTGGGAGTGAAGGTTTCTTGGTGCTTGAAAGCTTATGTGATATGTTCCATTCATGAACAAAAGTGTTCTTTATACATCCAATTTAGCTTTAGCAGCATTGTACTGACTGTTACAAAAAAAACAAATAAACAAACAAAAAAAAACAGATATTGCAAAATGTGTAAATGCCCCTAACATGACTGTTTGTTTACTTGTATGCCATTATGCACACATTGCTATGACTATGGTAATCATATGTTGTTTTCTAGGTTTTGCCCAAAACTTCTAACCAAGTTAAATAGCTTGCTGTGGAACCATGGAAACTTTGCTTATAGGACAGCCAACAGGGTGAACAATAAGACAATAACAGAGGTTTTACACAAAATCCTGGCTAGCCAAACCTTAAAAAAGAAAACAAAGCCTAAGATCAGAGCTTTGTTTCAACCATCTTTTGCAAACATAAATAAAGAGCAACTTTCTGGTTTTGTTCTGACCAGTATCGTAATGCGTAAAGGGGACCAGCTATGCCCATTTCTATATTTACTCGACCTTAAAGCGGCTTGTCAAATCATCCACTGCCCATTGTCAACTGAGCCCACCCACCACTTTAATCGCACTCTGGACCTTTTTCTAACATATGGCATAGAAACTGAATATTTAACAGTATTCCGCAAAAACCCTCTTTTGTCTGATCGCTTTCTTAATGACATGTACAGTTACAACAATGATTTTCACAGCAGTGGGGAATAAATTTCATTACAGTAGATTTCTTTCTGAAAGTGCTGTAACTAAGTTTAAGGATATAATTATATACAATAGCCTTGAGGACAACTATTGTTTTGATTTGGCGCTGTATAAGTAAAATTGAATTGAACTAAAAAAGTTTTTAGTCTCTGGTTGATTTTATTAGTTTAGTTTCCCTAGTGTTTTTTAGTGTCTATCTTCCCTCTGTCTCATCCATGTGTTTGTACAGCTATCTTCTTGGTTCATTTTGGTAATTACTTTTTTATGTGTGGTTCTGTGTTTATTACACAGGCCTGTACAGCAAAGCAGGATTTTGTCCTACCTAGGTGACTTAGGGTTAACTTTGGGTCTTCAGTATGACGAAAGTGGTTTACTTAACGATGGGCTATATCACAGTGGTAACTTATACTGCAATGGTTAGGTTCTAGATTAGAGAGGAACATGTGTGAAATCACCATCTACTGACCAATAAATTCTCCAGAAAAATAGCATCATTACTCCTGGAAGATCCATCAGACCACTGCGCATAGATAGCAGCAGGGTCTAAAGTTTTTCGATAGCATCTCATGTCTTTGCATTTCCCTGATGAAAATTCTTAGATGCAACTTTGTTCTTTGTTTTTTTTTTCCACCCCATTTTCCGCTAACAATCTTACAAAAATGTTATTGTTCTACAAGCATTAATATGTGATCCTAAAACAGAGCTGCTATTTGTACTTGTGGACTTTATATCAAGTTTTCATTTAGTCTAAGCCCATGTTTGCGCTCACACATTGATTCAGTGCTTTTAATACTAAACCTGCTGTGGAGTGCCTTTCCTCTCAGATACTCTGCTGCTTTTGTCTTTTGCTCTGTATTGTGTGTTTAACCTCTTCATATTTTTCTAATATTATAGTGTTATCTCAGTTTGTAAAATCAGCTGTTCTGCTGCTACTTATGCATGTTTATGATTGGTCAGATGCTGCCAAAGTCCAAACTTTCATTCAGGGGAACGTTCAGGGTAAACCCTGGTTAACTTAGCAAGATGATAATCAATTTTTTGTGCTCCTTCTTTAGTGCCTCACTACTTCCCAGTCTGCATTTTTGATCTTTCACCGTTTCTAATCTATGGACTTTGGTTTGGTTGTTTAATTTTGTATTTCTTTGTGTCTGTGTTTGGGTCCACACTAAAGCCAAAGAGATTTTTAAAATTTTCTTGTACACATTATGTTAAATTGAAATTCCCTTTTAGTCTTTAAGCCCAGCTTTTGACTGGTCTCTTCTAACTGAAATGTAGTTGTACACACATTTATTGCATCATCATGAAGTTGCAAAGATTTGGCTAAGTATTTATCCCTTTTGCAGCTTTTCTGACTATAACTTGGTGATGGCCACATCAAAAAAAATAAAATAATAATAACAAAAATAGCAAACAAACTAATTCTCCAAACTATGAAAATGGAAGAAGAGTTGTATCAAACAGGAAATGTTCTTTGTGTATTTCTATCTGTAAGGCTGCACATTGTTATCCAGCAGAAAATCTCTCTGTCAGTACACCCCTACAGTATCCCCCCTTTGGAAGGCCCTTATAGGTACCATTTCCAATATTTCTGCCACGTCATAAAGCTCTCCCATCCTCCTCCATCTTAACTGCCCCCCACCCACCTCCGCACCACCATGGCTCCCTGTGAAGCAGTAGGGACTGAGTGCACAGTGAGAGCCTGCTGGGATGTTTATGTTTCAGCTCAAGATTGTCTTCAATCATACGCAGAGCTGTTTGACAGGTTGCAGCAGAAGATTTTGGCCTCTGTTTACCTCTTCCAATTTCCATGAGGGTTTGTATGTACAATAAGAGGAGCTCTGCAAGGATACATTTAGCAGCAACATAGAGAAGTGGACGAAAAGTATAAGAAGATCACAAAAATGCTTTTTTTTTTGACTGGCTTAATCAGAAAAGGTAAACTGAAGAAAGTAGGACAGATTTTGATTCGTCTTCTTCTTCTTTTGTGCAATCACGCTGATATTTGAAAAAAATTAAAGCTTACATAAAGCAAGCTGATTTGGGTGTCTTCCTAATGATGTCTCTTAAAAGTCAGTGGGCATGATGTGAGAATAGAGACATGAGATGAAGTTTTCCTGACAAGAAGTGTACTGCTAATGAGAAACTAAATTTAACATGGACGGCATCTATGTTTCATTGGTACTATGTGCAGCAGTTGACAGTCAGTCCGCTGTTTAGCATTTACTTTGAAATCTGGGATGGACAATGTTGGAGCAAGCAGATATTTAGACAAGGCAGTGGTCTGTTCTGCAGAACTGGCCTGAGAAGCTGTAATTTTTGGAAGCGAGCTGAGCCTCCAATGTTAACAGGAAACGTGTGCTGGTCTCAATGTATACACATGGCCTCAACAAATAAGCAGTATAATACAATATCAACGCTGTGGCTCTGTAGAAAAAGGGCTTACAAAAAAAAAAGGAAGGAAAGTTATACAGTCCAAAATAGGCTGAGAGCAAGTGAGAGCAGACAGATGGAGTTAGTTTGACAAAAAAAAAAAAATCATTTTTATAAATTCCATAAAGAAAGAAGGGAAATTTTGACTCACGGATACACATTCACAAACAAATATATTTGTTTAAATTCAAACATCTGCACTCTGCATCTTGACTGCACCAAATTGATGGAAGATTTTCTTACTTGTATTTAAACTGAGGTAGGTCTCTGTGGGAGGGCCACTGGAAAAAGTGACACATTTAAGAGTAAGAAACTAATAAGCTGTCCAGACCTCTGTTTACTCACTCAGACCTCCTGTTCAGTTTAGTCGCAATAACAGCAGGAACTGTTACCTTTCTGGAATGTGAGCTCATAAACAAGCTGCATTAATTCTTGTTAGGAGAAACGGTTTCAACTGCACAGAGAATGGATGCACACGTTGGTGTTTGTAAATGAATCTTTAAAACATTTCCCATTAAATATTGATGTTCCATTTCAAATTTATAATTTAATACAACTTCCTTGTAAATGTCCGTAGTGTGTCAGTGGTGGCAGCTTAAGAGCTGTATTAATGAGAATGAAAAGGTATTTAGCAGTTCTTGGAATACCAGTGCTCGTCACAGGTGTGCCTAATAGCGTAATAAACCTATAATTGCAGGATTTTGTGTTGGTTTGTCAGAGGAATGAAGTGCACTTTGAAACTGAAATTGCATCCCTTTGAATCACAACGTGTCCATGTGCCGTTCTGAAACTGTAACAATAATTAGAAATAGATTCACAATGTCTATTTTAAATCAAGCAGAAATATCAGAGTTGTAAATAAATCCAATATTTCGAGTGCAAAAAACTGCAGTTCCTTGAATGGGAACTTGAGTCTCTCTACAGAAATGTAGACTCCTCTATGCCACAACATCATGTATAGAATTAAAACTACTGAGAAGTTGGATGAAGAGAGCCAGGGAAGGAAAAGAAATATGGTGGCCAAAACAGAGGAGAAAAATCTGTTTTCGTGTTTACATTTATTGCCATGTGTAATTTTGCATACAATAAAATGACTGTGCTCTGGGACTCGTGTGCCATGTTTGGCTTTAATCTGCCAAGAGAAGACAAAAGAAGAAGACCTGTGATGCTAACTTGTCCACCATTTTGGTAAGTGTTTGCTAGAAGTTGATGGCATTAACTGAGAAAATTATTGCTTAAAACCCAGTCACGCAGGCCTAGCAACCACTTGTTACCAGGTAAAAATGTGTATTCCCAAACTGGATGGAAAATACCTCCTACTTACCTTTGGTCACCAGTATTTTGTTGTGGTCATGGTTTGAATGGAAACGATTGACTTCCACTCTCCAGCTCCTCTATATGAAAAGTGCAACACAAATGTGATTTGGGGTTTGAGTTTTTCAAGTTTACTTCTGCTAGGCTAATCGTTAGCAAGTATTTGTAGACAAACATAAAAAAAAAAACTAGAGGAAACCCTGGCAATCTGCTCAGCAACCAAAGCAATCAATAGAAGGTTTTTAGCATGGCTCCTTCCTTACAACCAATTTCATCCAGCGTCACCCACCAACCTCCAGGAACCACTGCCAACCAGTCAGAGAATACAAATTTTTCCCTAGCAACCAGTGGTTGTATCACAGCCAATATGGCAGATAACTCTTAAGCAATGTATGCCTGACGTAATGTGAAACCTCAATAAGTTACCTGCTTCGACATGCTAGTGTCCACTAAATCCACAACTCATTGGGTAGTTAGCTTCTCATTTTTCACCGCTGAAGTTATCCATTACCAGCTGATTGGGCAAAGATATAGCTTTCTCCAACTTCTCACAGTATCGCTGCTTTCCATGTTGCTGCACTTTAATTAAATAGAGCTTAGGCGTAAGTTCATTAAGGAAAATCTGTAATCACTCATCTGCCCGCTTTTTTAGGTGTTAGGCTTCTTGTCTGTTCTTGTCATCACTACCACCTTCCTATGCCGTCAATCTCAATACTGTCATCATTACTCTAGTCCAATCACCTTCTTGCCTGCCTTCTTTGAACCAATCAGCCTCCACTCTACATGGTTAAAATCTGTGCTCTCCATCATTTTCTCTGCCAGACTCTCATTTGTGCAACTCACTTCCTCCCCATCTCCACCTCACAAACACTTCAGTCAGCGTTCAATCCAAGCCTCAGTCTTCATCTTCACCACCACCAGTGTCTAGATTCCAGGGGGTCCTGTCCTAAATCCTGTGACTGCTGGGATTCTGTTCTGCCAGTGGGTTGCTGGAGTCTAATCACTAAATACATTAATTTCATTTCTTACTGAACTGTGCTTAGTGACCAAATATTCAGACCACTGGATGGTGTCAGGTCTAAGGCACTGAGTAAGTAAAAGATTCTTTATGTAAATTGTTCTGCGTTTCTTCATTGTCTTAATTAGAAAGGTTTCACAGATGTGGCACACTAACCAGGCTTCATCACAGCTGATAACCTAGCACTCCACTTTCTTGTTTAAATTTGGTCCAAAAATGTTAACACTAAGGTTAAAATGCAGGGCTTCACAAAACAGTGGATGACATCATAGTTACTGTGGCAATCTTTTATATACAGTCTGTGTTTTAAATTCAGCTACAGCAATGTTTCACAAAGCTAGCATTATATTGTGTATTATATACTGTATAATTATATATTGTTACTCAAAAGACAAACATCAGACAACAAAGGCAAAAGCACTACAATTCTATTCAAGCACTATCTCCCTTGACCACACTTGTGTTTGAGATGTTTTGCCTTAATCTTAAACATTGATGAAAGATGAATAAAAGCACAGCTTTGCATTACACATGCGGCAGTACACTGTGGACTGAATTAGACAGCATGCGGGTGAAAGCTCATCTATCATTAAACCCTCTCATTACAGTTATTGGGATGTTTGCAAGACTTTTAATTACAATGCTTTTTGCATCAGCTGTGCTGGAATTTGGGATTTTTGACAAAATGTCAATATTGCTTTGGGAAAATTTACTTTGGTGCAGCCACATTGGATTCTGGGTTGTTTTGACCATCAGAACACATTAAGAAAAAAGAGATAATGAGGACACACCAGGCTTGGAAATGGTGGAACATGGATCATTTTTTAAAAATTATTGCTCCCTCATTGAAATGCAGACACAACAAGGGAATTTTCTCATTCGCTGCTCTTTTTCAAGTCACATTTCTTGCACATTTATGGAGTGGAGGAAAAGGG
>VVHJ01022709.1:1586-22324 GCA_015107715.1 Tylochromis polylepis
TTAAAATCAGCTGACACCTCCATCAGTCAGGGCTTACTTTGACTTTATCACCGCTGTCGACCCTTCTATCTATCTAATTAACCACAATTTACTAATCACACAGGCCACTTTCCCAGAGCTGTGCGTCCTCCATCACTGAGCAGGGACAAAGGCTCATTAACGGGGTCTGCCCACCATTACCACAGAGAGGTGGAATATAGGAATTCCTCATGTCAATTTGGGATCAAGAGCCATAAGAAATGCAGAGATGTTGCCAACATGCAATCCAGGCAGGTATAATGGCACAAGGCCAGATACAACAACGTAAAAACACAACTGTGTGGTGAAAATAGTTATTTTGCTTTCCCAAGGCTCAGGAAGAGAAGTATTGTATAAATTGCAGGCTGCAAAGTTTGTCAGGGGCAAGTGAGCGAGGTGGGGGGGGCAATTTCAGTTTTCATTTTATAGGAAGAGGTGGAGAAAATCGATAGGCTGGATGTTGGCTTATTGCCAACTTGCTGAGGGAAAAATGAGAAGATAACCAAAAAGCAGCAAGTTCTTTTTTTTCCCCCTTACACTACACTCACATCCTGGGATATTACATCACAAATACAATAGCAAGGTACAGTTTAGCAGGGCACCAGCAGTGCGCACACACACACACACACACAAACACACACATGTATAGGCAGTAGATAGAAAGAGCAAGGCTCATTTCAGAGACGTGAGATCCATCCTCGATTTAGAGAATCCATATCATGTGTATTTGTTCAGTTCAAGCAGGCTTATGTTCTGATAGCCTTCTCAGGGTCAAAGATAATCCAATTTCAAAAAAACCCTTTTTATTTTATTTAAATTTATTTAAATTCGTTTTTAAAAAAAGGGAGCAATAATTTCTTTTCATTTGTCAAATGAACATAACAGGCAATATAAATTTCCCCTGTTAACCCCTATAACACTGACACATTGCCTAACCCTGGCACTAATTTCTACTGTCACAAGCTTTCATTGCTCACATATTAATATTGGTATTTCTCTTAAAATCCAGCAAACCTTTATGTTTTCTTCTTGCAAGGTTTTAAAAAAATGACAGCCCAAAGCACACGGTAAAGACATGCATTCTTGTTTTACTATGTGTTTCCATAGTTCAGTGAGTCTGGCACTCTACGGCTCACATTAGTGAGCGAGAACGTAACCCTGTGCAGCTGCTCATGTCAGTAATGGGCATCAATAACTGGCGCCAGGCCTGTGGTTCGTAATTGTGTTGGAGGGGTCAGTGTGGGGTCAACAGGGCATTCCCCCAGCCTGTCTAATGAAGGGAACACAACTCCCCATCACACCAATACTCACACAGCCATCTCCAATCCCAGGCCCCATTGCCCATGTCAATCACAAGATCAGTAATAGATATGCTTCACAGCCCAACGCTGCTAAGAATATGTGGCACTCTGGCCAGTGAAACCATGCTTCAACTAATGTATTGTATCATGCCACTTAATTACACTGAGGATAGTTTATAGCCATCTTAGATTACCTAGAGTCTACAAAGGAAAAATTTAGTCAATAAGGCTAGGTCAGGCTAAGAAGTTTTAGCTTATCATGTAGTAACAAAGTAAACAGTAACAAGATGAAGGGTGTTCAGTTATGCAAGCAGCGTAGGGTTGTGGCACTGTAATATTTAATTCTGTAAATGTAATATTGTCTGACAAAATGAACAACAACAAATGTAATGCCAGCTATATACACCCACCAGACACTTAATGAGGTACACCTTACTAGTACTGGGTTGAACACCCTTTCAGAAGAGCCTTAATTCTTCATGGCATAGATACAACAAGGTGCTGGAAACATCACTCAGACATTTTGGCCTGTATTGAAATATTGACATGACAGCATCACACAGTTGCTGCAGATTTGTCAGCTGCGTATCCATGACTTCCATAAATCTCTAGTTTCACCGCATCCCAGAGTTGCTCTGTTGGATTGAGATCCAGTGACTGTGGAGGCCGTTTGAGTACAGTGAACTCGCTGTTAGTGTTTGAGAAACCAGCTGGAGATGATTTGCGCTTTGAGATGTGATGTGTTGTCCTGCTGAAAGCAGCTATCAGAAAATAGGTACACATTGGTGGTCATATAGTGGTGGACATGGTCAGCAACAATACTCAGGTAGGCTGTGGTGTTTAAACAATGCTCAGTTGGTCTAAAGGGGCCCAAAAATATTCCCCATTACATCATTACACCACCACTAGCAGCTTGAACGACTGTTAGAAGGAAGGATGGCTCTATGCTTTCATATTGTTTACACCATACTCTGACCCTACCATCCAAATGCCACAGCGGAAATTGAGACTCAACGCACCAGGCAATGTTTTTCCAGTCATCTATTGTCCACTTTTAGTGAGCTCGTGTGAATTGTAACCTGTGTGAAGGTTCAACATGTTGTGCCTTCAGATGCTCTTTTGCATACTGTGGTTGTAACACATGATCATTTGAGTTACTGTTGCCTTCAGCTTGAAGCAGTCTGGAACTTCTCTTCTGACTTCTGGCATCAACAAAGCATTTTTGCCACAGAACTACTGCTCACTGGATATTTTGTCCTTTTCTCGAAACCTCAGTAAATCAGCAGTTTCTGAAATACTCAGACCACCCTGTTAGGCACCAACAACCACCCCACTTTCAAAGTTAAAAAATCACCTTTCTGGTGATTCCAATGATGACTGAATTGTACACAGACTACATCTTGGTGCTGTTATTGCAGCTCTGTCGCAGAAGGAGGGAGAACTGTCGGTAACATGTACGTGTAACATTGCTAGTGACAATTAAATGGCTCAATCTCAATCAACTATCCCTGCTGTGGGAAAGCAAACCTGCAGAGCTATACTGTCAATAGATTTTTAAATAGATGCAAAAATAAATACATTTATGAAATGAAACACAATGATCATTTCTGTTAGGCAAGTCAAGGTAAGATGGTATACATGAAAATAAATACAATTAAAAACTAAAAATCCCATACTGAAAATACAAATACCTGTCCAATGAGGAAATATCTAAATAGTCAAAGATCCATGCACAACCCTACTTTGGAGCCTTTGATAGATGCACTGGTGATTATCTTTTTTTTTTTTCCCCTTATAGAGAGGCCAGTATTTGAGGACAGCCTTGACATTTTGCTCTCCCACCCACCCAGCTACAGTTTAGTGATGTATTACAGCTCATCCATCACCACTGGCTCGTGTAAGGCAGGGGAAGGCCCGATACACCCATGTGTCAGACATACACTAAGGGAAGGCAAGGCTCTGCTTTGAACTCTAAAAATGGAGGTAACAAACCTCATAGTAATTGGATTAGACTAGCACACATGGGAAATAAAGTTGAAAAGCCTATTTTGTTACATCTGCCTTATCAGACCTAAGGGACAACGAGATGTCAAGAAACAACAGAAATTTTGTCATTCTCAGGTATTCACGGGAATGACTTTGTTTCATGATAAATTAATTGCAAGACAAGTACATAAAAAATCTAAAAGAAGCTGCAATGTCTCTAAGTCCGGATTCAATTTACTTTTGCCCCCAACTGAAGCACCAATAGATTAGGATGGGAGTCTAGCTGGAATTGAATTGAATGGCTTTGGTTACATGAAGAACAAGCCGTGTGCAATCAGTGTCTCTTTTCGAAGTGAGATTCTCCAAAACATCAGTCAATTATGCTTTGTTTGAGTTGTTGGAGAGTGCAGAGGAAAAACAATAGACGAGGTTGAACTGCGGGGAAGATGGAGAGAGTAAAAGCAAACAGAAGAGAGTGAGGACAAATTGGGGGCAAGCGAGACAGAGATAGAGGGAGGGCAGAGCTGTACACAAGGAGAAAAGGTTGAGACAGCGCGGTAAGATGGTGAAAGAGAACTGCAGAGAACATTTGAGAGAAATATAGCTACACGTGTCAGCAAGTGGCCCAAGATGTCAGTGTAGTGTAAAAATAACCTGTCCAATTATGAAGAGAGACTGCTCACCATTCTATCTGAGATACTTTACTGCAGACTAGCACCCCATCGGCTCGCTCCTCACATATACATCTCCTGTATATATTTAGATGCAGTCATATATTGCCTCTGATAATGTGATTTCAAAACTAGATTGGTTGTGTTCACTATCCTTTATAAAGATAGATTGTTCTGTCAATATTCCATGGCTGGCTAGAGTTAGCTTGCCATGCAGCATATGACTTTCCATAGCACAGCAAAAATGGCATGTAATGGTTCCCGGAGAAAGTATGGCTGCTGCTGTTTCCATTATCCATTTAACAGCCTCTAAAAAGAGGATTTATTTCTGTAAATTAGCTCCTGTGCATTGTGATTGTATCATGGATCATAAACTTTAAGTCAATACAGCACGTGGATATCATGGTAAGAGGAAGAATACCTAGTTGACCCTTTCTCACCATGTGTGTGCACAGTATCCAGCCGACCCAGCTGGGGAGGTGGCAGCTGTTAGCAGAACTTTATCTTGTTCTTTTTTCATCTACAAGGCTCTCCAATGTCCCATAGTAGCCATTTGCTCATCAGCCTATTACTTTCAATATGCATCAGAGTAATTGGCTATTTCACACATGTAAGAGTTGAGCTGGTAGAGGGTAAAGGCCAGGCAACCAGGCTGTCAGTGTCCTGCACTCCACTCATCCATCAATTATCATCAGGCACAAGGAAAGCCACTGTGGGCTTGAGCCGGCACTTTGTCAAACCTCATCCAGGCCTTGCTGGTTAATCCATTAGCACATGTGGGCTTCAGCTGACTGGAGCTGGTTTAGTGTGTGCTGTGTATCTGCTTCAGAGTGTACAGGTAATAGCATTCAAAGTGAGGCCAAAGGGTTTTCTTTTAAACATCCAAATGGTGTGTGTCTGTCGATCTTTTCCTCTGAAACTTTTCTGAGTAAATGTCAGTGCTAGGTGTAATGCCTTGCAAAGTAACATGTTACTGTAAACACATTTTACAGCAATGTAACATGCTACTGTACTAAATTCAGTAACTGCATAATGCTTACAATTATGTCATTAATTGTTTTACAAAGATCCTTCATTTATCTTCATCCCGGGCAAACAGAAAGAACACCAAACTTTTTCTTCCTGTGTGCTTGCGCTATAGTCACCAGCTTTTCAGGAGTGGAGATATGGGCATTATTTTTATTTTTATTGCACAAAGAACTGCACCCAAACAACTAACACAAGTTAGGCTCTTAGCATCTGCACAGACAGTATTCTAATGCTAAGCTAGCCAATAAAACAGAGTAATTTTAAAGCTAAGTGAAAGCTGACCCCAGGCCCTCAGCCAGACCCTGATCTTCAACAGTTAAAAAAAGCAGTCATGAGCATGCAAAGCACTAACCAGCTAATAGTAATCAGTGTTAGAAAAACAAGTAGATCCGTTGATCAACTCTGTAGACAGAGCATAATTTGGTAGGTTCATTACATAATAGCTTCCTCCATTACCACCTCTGATAATGATAGCAAAGAAATAAAAAATGAAAGACAAAACCTTTAAATCAAGGAAAATTATTCAACAAAGGTGTTCTAATGATTGTCTCAGCCCACAGAGTCAGGAGAAAAGCTGGTTGGTGGGAAGGTGCTAAAACACAGCATGTTCCTGGAAAAACAGTGAAACAGCTCATCTGGAGAACAAAAAAAATGTCCTTTATATGGATTTCTAATTTACATTCACTCTGATGCTGATTTACATATAATAGCATGTAATAACACACAAACTGGTGGGTCTGTAAAATAAACCGCTGTCTAGACGACTGAAATCTTATTTCTTTGGATTTCCTGTATTGTTCAATCATATGACTTACTGACAACTTAGTTGGGGGGGAAACGCATTTTTCAATACACTGTAATTTTGGTGTTTTAATCCTGCCAAGTATTACAACATCGCACACATCTTTATATTCATAAATAGCAATGAGTCAGTCGTTTGCTCCCACCATCACTTCATCTCCCTCTGCAGTAAAACCTGAGGGAGAAGATGAAGGAGAGCTGCCGGTTGGCTAGTTGGTTGGCTCGGTCCCTGCTGACAGGTTGTGATAGGTGTCATCTATCAACTACGAAAAGGCCTGAAGGCTCACCACACCAATCACGCTGGTGCCAGATGTTAGAGCTAAAGCACTGCACACAAACACACACACACACACAGCCTTGCACAAACATAAATCACACACGGATAAACAACATATGCAGAACCATGCTATTGTTATTCACAATGAAATCATATGTATAGACATTTCATGAGCAAAATCACATATATTTATTGCTCCTTCACAAAATTCGGGTGCAGAATAAGGCAGTAAAAACCAAAGAACATTGACTTGACCATCAAGTTATAACCACAAGCAAAGAATGGAAGACCTCCCACTGTCTCTGATGAACCTGTGCAGACAAAAGGGAAGGCCGGCTCACTGCATGAGCAATTACAGCAACAACTTCACATGTCTTTGTACCCCCTAAGGGGCCAGACATTATGAGCCCACCTGTCAAGTACCCACACACCCTTCCACAGATTCATCGAATGCACATTTGAGCTTCGACTCTCAATTAGTCTATTAAAAAAAAAGAGACTTGAGCTAATGCTGTTACTGAATTGCTAAATAACTATTTTAATTAAATATAGGGTATTGTGAGGTAAGCAGGAGATAAACACATTTAACAAGGTAGATGATGCACACACAAACAAGAATAAATACACAAAAAGCACTGTTTTAATAAGTCCTTTCTGTCAAGCTGAGCATGCGAACAAAAACATCCAATTACTGACTAGAAACAGCCCAACTCAGTGTTATTCCCAGTGAAAAGCATCTTACCCATACTCTAACTGATCACTTTTGCCTAACTGCCATGTGGCTCAAATATGATTCATTCATCTGTTAAACCTGCAGCTTGTGAACTGGGGTTTGGTTTTAGCAGAGGTTTTCGTGTTATTCCTGCTGGTATGTTTCACAGCAGTGTGGAGCGGCTAGTGGAGGAGGGGAAGTGATGGTGACGAGGTAATGAACCTCTTCATGCAATTGGTTCCTAGCATGGGTGCAAGGAGTGAGGGGCGACCGCGTGGCTGACTTTACAACACACTCTGGGATCCACTGAGAGTAAGGCCACAGCAGCCTAATGTTGATTTATCAAGACAGACTTTGATGGTTATATTAGACTCTGAACTTCAGTTTTCCTGTGTTTAATACTGCACTGTGTGTTGTATCTTGCAATGAAAAGATGCCATCCATTAAATATTTAATGTTTTATTTCCCTGATTTTACAAAATTATTACCACAAGTGTGAGATATAGCTGTAGGCACTGGTAATACAGAGCTCAGTAAATGATGCTACCACACCACGGTGGTGACAAGATAAATTTCTATTATGGTCATGTGAAATTGTATATCCTTGGAGCATTAGGAGATTGAGAATTGTGGAAAGGTTTCTACTCAGCTCCTTTCCTTCTAGATGACAGCGTGCCCCAGTCAAGGGATCTGCAGTTTGTTGCTTCTGAGCTGTCATTACACACTGCTTTATGAAATCAATAAGTCACATGTGTTTTTCTGGTAACAGTTCATACAGAATTAATAAAAATGATTACAGGTTGCCACCATTCTGGGTCATTTTCTTCCACCTGGTGACCTTCAAAAGGGGATGGGCACCCTTGACCTCAACTTTCTGACAACCCTCTGTCATGTTTGGTGATCGGTAACATGCAGAACGGCACATTATCTTTTGAGTTAAACTGTTCAGTAAAACCTGTTGTAAATATAATGTATTGTATATTATTGTAAAATATAAATGTTTAAGCTTTGAAATTGAGCATTGTACATTCTTGCCACCATGTAACTTCAACACTACAACTTGATACACCTGGGAACACGCTGAGAATTTCAGTGTTTGCCAATATGTATGTCTAGTTATCAAATTAAGATTTATTTCTTGAATTAAAGATCCCATTCTGCCACTGTTAAACAGGAGATCAATAATTACAGTTTGAATCCATACTCATCAATTTAAAACAGTTTTAATGACATTTGAAGACATCGCCTTGCCCCCAAGGAAAGACATGTTTTACAATGTTCTAACATTCTATAGTCTAAACAATTAAGCCAAAAACAAAAGACAAATTATTTCATTATAACAAATCATTTAGTGCAGCCTGAGTGGTGAGCCATAAACGAAAAGTATGTTTCTTTGGGTGAGCAGAAATCTGGAATCAATCAGTGAAGACAGAAGCTCAATAAAACCTTCACCAGACTTGTCTTTAGGGTGGTCACTGAAGTGTTAATGCCAGCTAATTGATACGCTAAAAGAAAGAAGATTTTCTTGGGGAGCAGTCCATCTGGACAATTTCACCCCGAGGTTAACTTCAACTACACATGACCCTCTTATCTAGTGACGCATGACCTTGCCCTCTGGGTCCAATGGCGTGCTGAGCGACGAAAGCATCTCAGACAGCACATTCAGTTTTGGAGAAAGCCTTTCATCCTTTTTTTTTCTTTTTCTCTGTCTATCTCCCCCTTACTATCTTGTCTGGAAAGACATTTCAGGTGACATTTCCCTCTAAAGAGTTTTATTCTTCAGTCTGCTGCACAGTTTCACTGTTGAATGGTTTCCCTGAAAGAACCTAAATGTGCCAGGGCTTCAGCGAGAGACTCATTTTCACAATGGCCAATAATAGTAACAAATTCACTCTTTAAGTCCTGCTGAAACCTGATGTTACATACCATCCTTCTTGAGAACAACTGTCACCGAAGCTGGGCATTATTACCCTTTCAGTGTTGCCGAAATATGTTAGCAGTACGCTTTACAGACAAGTGAGCACCGACAAAGATGTGAATCACAAAACAGCCAAGGACTATGGATCTTTTGGTACATTGAGCATACATTTGTCTAATACACATCTTGCTACAAAGGAAATGGTATAGCAGCACTCTTTGCTCTTTGTGTTGCTTTAAGCATGTGATGTACTTGAAGTTTTTTATACAAGTCACTGCAAGTTCAAACGATAACGAAAGGTTCCTCATCCTGAAGTCTTAACCCAGGTTGGCCTGTTGAATATGACACTTAAGAATTCAGAGGTTCAAGGATGTACCTCTGAATGTATAAAGACAAAAATCAACTTCACGTCACTGCAAATTTTTCTTTTCATAATAAAAGAGATCAGAGGTTTGCAAATACCCATCATGAATGTCATGGTAATTTTAGGCTTTATGATTTCTTTGAATTGTTCTTTTACCTGAGTGAAATGATTGTACAGCATACAACTTAAAAGATTTTAGAAAACAGGAATTGGGTGCACAACACATCAAAACTGCTTTTGGAATGGGGGCCTTCTCAAACCCTCGACTTTGACCCTATTGAAAATTTGTGGTCTATACTTAAAAACCAGACCCATGCCAGGAAATCAGCCAATTTAATTGTTGAGTGCTCAAAGACTGGAACCAGAATTGCGACGGAAACTTGTTAATGTCTATCAAAAACATCTGGTTGAGGTGCAGCTTTCTAAGGGACATTACAACCAAATATTAGTGGGTGGGTATGTATACTTTTGACTGTATACTTTCGACCTTGTGTTGACTGGAGAAAATCACAAATAATTTCAAATTTGTGCACCCATTTCTCGCTTTTTAAAGTCATTAAAGATGTATGTTGTATAATCATTCCACCCTGGAAAAAGAACAGTTCAAAGAAATCATTAAAGGCCCAAAATTACCCTGGCAGTCATGCCAGTGATTAGTGTATGTAAACATATGACTACTATTGTACATAGTTTGAATGCAAGACTGCAACACATGCATTCTTGAGCACTGTAGCAAATGGGGGTTTTTTCTGTTAGTGGACAGATTATGTCAGTGCAATATTCATTTCAGTTACTGATTTTAGAGCTGAGCAATAAATCACATTTTATTTCTGACTATAGTTTAGCTTTCAGCTAATATGAAAACAATCTAATCAAGATAAAAAGATTATCGTACCACATCACATCATATGTAGTTGTTGCTCTCGTTTTATCTTCTGTTATACAGAAAATTCATGCAGAGAAGCTCTGACCCTTCCCCAAATGCACAAACTAATCCCACCATATTTAAAAATTCAACAAATGCCTGATGTTTCAAAGTCAACAAGTAAATAATCATATTATCATTTACTAGAATATTACATACACTGGATCATTATTTTTGCCATATTTGACTACCCCTAATGACTAGTTTAAACCCATCGCCAGACTCTCTCCAATCAAAGTATTGTTAAATTATTAATGGAGGCCCCAGGAAGAGATGCTACTGTTACAACAGAGTAGCTAATGGGGGTCAAAATGGACAAGCAAACAAACCTTCCAAAGTTATTTACTTTGAATTAGCAAACAAGCTGTACGAGAAATGTCAAAATCACAAAGTCTGCAGATCAAAGCCAGCATTAAACACTCTATAAAAAAGTCTGGCAATTGCTGTTGACATACTGAGAAAAAAGAGCAAGCAAAACAAACAAAAAAAAGGCTCTGAAAAATAGGGGAAAAAAAGTGGGACATAAAAAAGAATGGGAAAGTAAACACCCAGGAAGAAGAGGAGTGAGAACACAATCTCACAATCCCATGAGGTCTCACTACGACATAAGGTGGTGGTATATTACAAAGGAAGTGCTTTATCATCAAGATCTAAAACTTCTGCACGCACACTTTTCCAAAGCTAGAATGTGGATAGATATTTTCTAAGGAGTTTTATAACTTCCTGAAGTAACAGTCGTGACACTCACACCCACATCACACAGCAGTGGACCAGGTGTGTGAAAGTGTGTTTTCCCTTTGTAGGTATTCCTTTACATACGTGTGTAAGCCTGTGGCAGCAGCACTTACCTCTGATTGTCATCGTTCACAGCTACAAACACTTTTGCCTTCCTCTGTGGATGGCCATCGTCAGACACTAGTTAATTTATAGAAACCCACTAGAGTAAAGTACCATCATTCGTCATTAATCATCTATGGTAATTTGTAACTGTATGCATGGCTGTTTATTGTCCTAATTGGATGAACAAATCCTGATTAGGTTAACATTTAATTTAATTTATAAGGAAAATCTTTATGGTTGCAATCCACAGTCTTTGAAAAGAAAAACTAACATTTAATGTTTACACATCACAGACCCATACACTTCATTAACCATTCCTAGTCCCTCGACACCCATGTGTCCAAAAGTTGGAAATCTGCTGGATATCACCAAGCGTGTGATACGTCAGCCTGGTTATAAATTCCTCTCAATGACTAGACCTCATTTCCATTTTGCACTCAAGCAGCTTTGATTTGAATATCACTCGTCCCAGTTCACTACTCCAGCCTTTAGAAGTAGGGTTGGAGGTTGAGAGCTCTCAGTGCGGGGTACTCAAAATATTGAGATGGAAAACTTAGTATGTTTTTTTTTTCTTTTTTCTTTTTTTTACACATGGGAAATTTAACATTTTAACTGGTTATTAAAAGGCCCGCTTTATTCTTTTTTATTTTTGTCAAAGAATATAACATCACAAGTTCTTTAAATACAGCTCTCTTTGTGTTTTTGTGTCATTTGTATGTGATGCATGTACATGAACAGCCACTTTATTGCCTTTATGCTTGAATTTTCATCACAAATCCTATTGTCATTATTCTTTTAGATGGTATTCCTATTAACACTTTATACCAATATTAGCTTTAGATATGATACTGCACTAATTTTCTTTTGAACCTTGATTGACAGATTGCAATGGCTGCATTGGGATAATTATGGGACTATCATTCATTTTGGCAACTTTGCTATTTAACCAAACAACCTCTTGATTCTATCTGTGTATTTTAACTGCTCGTCAGTAACAGTCTTAAGGATTTAATATTGATTTCGCACATAATTAACTGGCATTATAGTTATCAGTTAATTTGACAAATGATGTCAAAGAATAAAAACTGCAATGGATGATAAAATCAGGCCACAGCGTTTAATCCCAAAATGTGACATTTTGACAACAACTGTAAAGATGTGAAACTAGATTCAACTCACCTTTGTAGCTTTAGCACTGTTAATATATGCTGTAGAGTACAAATTTGTTCCTTTTAATTACCGAGGCATCCACAGAGGCACATTTAACTGTTTTTAATGTTTAATGTTTCTCATGTTTATAACATGCGCTCTAAATAGGCTCTAAATAGATTGATTAAATAAGCAATTATTCAATCAGTTGATCAGAGATATTACAATAAATCCAAACATCATGTCTTTACTTACACATACTGTAAGTATAAGTAAAAAGGAAGTGTTCACAGGATTCTGTGAAGGACTGTAAAGGAACAACGTTCTTTGGACAGACAAGACCAAAGTAGAGATGTTTGGAGATGTTTCACAATGATTAGTGCCAAGTTTTGTGAAAACCAACCACAGCATATCAGCACAAGCACCTCATATAGACTTCCAAGCACATTGGTGGAAGGATGATGATTTGGACTCGTTTTGGAGTCACATGACCTGGGCACCTTGCAAATGACTGCAAATTTGCAAGTCCACCATGAACTTCTCTGTACATCAAAGTATTCAAAGTATTCACTCAAATATGAGGCATCTGTCTGACAGCTAAAGCTTGGCTGAAAATGGGTCATCAGGACAATGATCCCAAGGACAACAGCACATCTACAACAGAAAGGCAAAACTCAAGGTGATGCAATGGCCCAGACAAAGTCAAGACCTCAGCCCGACTGAAATGCTGTGGCAGGACCTTAAGAGAGCTGGACTTAAAGAAGACCTGTGAAAATGTTCTTTTTCACCTGACACTATTATCAATTCTATGGCTCAACTTTACTCTTATAAAAAAAATCCCTGCAAGTAACAAATTAGAAATAAGTAATAGATTTATTTTTCTATTCTATAGCTGAGACACTGGAATTATAGTGTGTATGTTTCTGAATGCGTGTCTCGACAGGTTTGGGGTGTGGTGAGAATATAGGTTGGGAGCACACTGTGACGACAGTCACCCATCACCAGTGTACAAAGACTGTCCACTGGCAACAACCCTACTGTGAGGGTCTCCACACAGTGTCTGGGTTACTGCCCATGTATTATGCATACCTCAGCCCTCACAGCTGGCTCTGATAACACCCTTGAATGGCTTCCTCTATCAGAGGCTGGGTAATGTCAGCTTTAGCCTGCGATGATCATCAGTCTTTATTACCATTCACACTCTCTCCCCTGCAGACAAGAGGTGAAAAGGGCTCCAAACAGATGGAGGGAGAGAAAGAAAAAGATGGGTTTATGTGACATTAACTCATTCAACCTATAAACTCTACCTTTGAAAGTCATGCATGATTTTCAACACAAGCTAGTTAAACTTTGCAAAGCTAAAAGGAAACATCATACCCTCAGAAAGTCATTAAGCAAAGACGGTTATTAATCAAAAACTTCTTGAAAATCTATGCAAAACTGACTGTTTTAGTCCACTAAACTATTTTGCTGTGGTAATAGAGCCACAAGCTGCTCATTAGCATATGACAGTACCGCTTTTATGTGCCATGGTTAATTAGAACACATTATCATGGCATTATAAACCTGATGTTTAAGGATCTAATTTATGCAAATAGAAAGCTACTAACCATAAATATGGCTGGACTGAGCCTAAACATCTTCCACAACATTGTATATACTTAAGTCAATATTAGATTTAGGAAATTGATCACTTTAATTAATGAGATTTTTCTATAGTGGTGGCAGTGGTTTATACACACCTAAAATATTTTGCATACAAAAATGTGTTTTGTGGATACATGTGTGTCTAGATACCAGAAGAATAAAGTTGGAATATAGAGTATGTATTTATGCTGCAAGGGGTGAACTGATCCTCTAAGGGTAAGTAAGGTGAAAGTTTTGAATGGCATCAAAACAAGTAACCTCCTCTTGGAAGTCTATTCAATTATTCAAAAGCTCTTTTTTTGTTTTGGGATATTTGGAAGGTTCTCAGGCCACCAGAGAAATACTGAAAATGTGTTTAAGCAATATAAAGTGCTTTAATGTCCCCACAGAATTCAGGCCGCAGTGATAAGAAAATAATAAGTCCTCACCAGGTGTTTGTTTTCTTTTCACTTTTCATCTCCAAATCCTATCAAACAGGCACTGTCCTTGAATAATGATGACATTTTTAAATTCCAAAAGAAGCAACAACACATTCAAACAAACATCCACAATAATTGTCTCTTCATCTGATAATTGAGAAGTCTAGAAAGTTCTGGAAGGACAGTCCCCTTTCCACCGTCTTCACGAAGTCAATTACGCTTCACTCTGGAAAACATGAGTGACTCTTGGGAATTGTCCCAAGAGTCACTCAATGTCACTCTTTCAGCAACTTTACAGCAATGCTGAGACCTGTGTTCATGTCAGTGGTAAAGATTCGGACTGGATTCGGATTTATAAATCATGTTCATCAAGGCAATTGTGCAGCTTCTGAGTTCTTCAACTGCAACTTAATCTCGAAGGTATGTGAGCACTTGCCTGACCGTCCTTTAGCAACTAAAGCTTAGCTTACCTGAAATATGCTGATGGTACCACTATGCTCTACATGACCAGCTCATGTTCCAAACTGAACTGACCAAACTCCGCTTGAAGGTAAACATGGGAAAACAAAGTTGATGTTTATAGGCATCCTTGTTTGTGTACCTGGGTTCCCTGTTCTCAAACACTGGGGACCTTAAACTAGAAGCTGATGACCAATGAGCCCTAGCTGCCGGAGTCATGCAGGCATTATTGATGCCCCTGTGGAAACATCCCCAGAAAAACCAAGCTCCACATCTTTATATTCCCTTAGTCCTTCCTGTTCAACAAGACCCTCAGAGACTGAGTGAATGGATTTGACTCTTGAGCACTCAAAAATATCAAGGGTATTTAGTATATTGGGACCATCAGGTGTTTGGACATCCATTCTACCCAGGTAGTTCTGCAGTTCAACCTTGTGCTTCAGCACTTTAGTGACCCTGAGGTGCTCCACACATGTGATAGGTCAACATTATCACTCAATACTTGATGAACCTTGGCATGGATGCTCGGGTTCTCACGCAGGATCATCTCCACTTGAAACAATTAAACACAAAAGCAGGTAAAATTATTGAATTGCCTGTCCAATAATTGAATAAATTAAATGTACTTAAGAAATATATTACCTTAATGATTTATTCAGCTCTGAAAATAAAAAAAACAAGCATTAAAACAAAATTAAATCGATTTAATTTAAAAGGGAGGCATTGAAGATTGCTTTTACCATGCCTATTCACAAATGTAAGCAGGGAAAAGAACAGAATGATTGTCTCCTTATAATGAACATCATAATGCACCAAGCAAGAAAAGGCTGCGGTATTGATGAAAGCTGGTTAAATTCAAGCAGGGGAAATTTCTTGCATTTGGTGGAATTTCCAGGCCAATATTGTAGTATCAATAGGCTTCATATTGATGTAATCAAAGAAAAGCAAGTATCAAAGTAAAGACCCTAGGTCTGTTTCTAATAGGGCACAAAATAATTTTGTAACACGTTTACTGTTTATATGAAACAAACCATCCAGAAGGAACTGTTGGGGACTTCACTATTCTCTGTTCTGAGTGACGAAACCAATGACGTGTCCTGTTGTGAGCAGGTAGTTCTCGAGGGTGCATTATGTCCTTGATGTGAAAATTAAGGAATGTTTCATTCCATAACGTCGAGTAAACAACTAGAGAAGCAACTGAAAACATGGGAATGAAGCCGCATGAGGAGAAATTTAAAGGCAATTTAAGTCTAAGACTTACAAAGGGCTACATTCCAGCATACAAAAGTAGAATGCACTCTATGCACATTGCAATCCACTTTGTTTAAACTTGGTTTTAATAGAGATTACAAAGTCAAATAAACACTTTGTGTATGTTTTCCACAGTGTTTGAAAAACTTTACAACTTCACTGTCAACTCTGCAAAGTGCCAAAAGCAGGATTCATGAAAGAAGGACCTCTCTGACAGACTGACTGCAGGACATGGAAAAAACTGCTTTTATGCAGTATAAATTTGGAACTGATGCACTGTTTGGGAACTGCAGCACCAGTGTTTCTGCAGACATCAATTACTTCCAAGAAGCCTTCAACTTAACAGCTGCATATGCTATTGTTGGTGTCCCATATGCATACGGGGGGAACTATCATCAGTTCACAGGGATATTCCCCAAAGCCACAGCAGAGGCAGTGTACACTGACATGCTGGAAGAGATTTTAGGCCAAGGAAAATCTTGAAAATTCAAGTGCAGCTCCACGACAGTGAGAAACACCAGGTCCAAATACTGAAGGAGTACTATATGGGAAGCAGTGCTTCACCTTTCAAAACTATTTGGAGATAGGACTTTGGGTGATGGTACAATGATGTCACTGATGTGCTCTTTAGTTTATTTTGGATAATACACTACAGTAAAATAAATTTGAGTGTCCAACAAACAGCTCTTTTGCTCAACTTCTGACACACAACTTTTACAAATAATTGTGATATTTGTATATTACAGCTGTACTGACACTGGCATATATACTGGCCAAGTTTTATTTCAAAGAAAATATTATAGAGAAAATAAAATATATACAGTTGTAGTAGTGACACTATTAGATTCTTTGTCTCCCCCAGTAAGAAACTTATTTTTTTTTAATAGTTAAGAATAAAGTATTTCTGGGATTCTTAATAACAATCAAAACAAATCTCATGCAACATTAAGAAAGAAGATATATATATTTTTAACTCTAATAATATTGGCCTCTTTAAGTATTGGCCTCAACAGTCCATGATTAGCCAGACTATATTTTAAATATAAAAATAAAACAAATAATTACATTGGACTACACTCCTGATGTCATATTTGTTTTTCCT
Source organism: Tylochromis polylepis (assembly GCA_015107715.1). Lineage (NCBI taxonomy): Eukaryota > Metazoa > Chordata > Actinopteri > Cichliformes > Cichlidae > Tylochromis > Tylochromis polylepis. The sequence continues at coordinate 18,456 of VVHJ01022709.1, forward strand.
TAAACTGTAACTAACGGGTTAGTGTATGCATTAGAATGTAATCTAATGCATACACAGAGAATCTGCATTATGTGTGCATCCATCAGAGTTTCTCAAAAGCCCAACATGTCACTGCAATGCCTGGTTGCGTGAAAGCAGTAACACAAATCAAAGCCAGGACGCTGAGTGACGCCCTCTAGCTGCCCCCCTCCCACACCCCACCCGCAGAATGCATTGATAAAGGGCATGGGCGGCATAAATTCTGTGCTAAATGGGCAACTGTCATGTAGAAGGTGAAGGATCACGTCACGTTGCAGAAATGAGCAGATGCCTGTGAAGGTCTAACGACGGTGACTGTGTCACCCCAGTGTGTGTATGTATGTATGCACATGCATGATGTGTTATATGTGTGCATGAACCAGAAGCCTTCCAGACACACAACCCACGCATACACCCACACAAACCTACACCAGACTGAGAAAACGCCCACATAGCATATTTGTCACGCTCATATTTCAGATCATCAAACAAATTTTTTATATTAGACAAAGACAACCTGAGTAAATACAACTGCTTTTTCTAAATTATGATTCCATTTAGTAGGGGAAAAACAATTCTAAACCTTAGCCCTGTGTGAAAATGTAATTCAGTTAAGGTCAGTGTTCATAACTCAACAATAAGAAAGAGAATGAGCAAAAATGGCATCCAAGGGAGAATTCCAAGGTGAAAACCATTTCTGACCAGAAAGAACTCAGAGCCTCATCTCACATTTGCCAAAAGAACATCTTGACGATCCTCAAGACTTCTGGGAAAATATTCTCTGGACTGATGAGACAAAAGCTGAATTTTTCTGACATAAAAATAAGGACAATGATCTGAAAACTCCAGCTCTGAATGGCTCAAAAGAAACAAAATGAAGGTTTTGGATAAGAATAGTCAAAGTTTGGACTTAAAAATCTGATAGAGATCCTTTTGCGTGACCCTAAACAGGCCATTCATGCTCGAAAACCCTCCACTGTGGCTGAAACGATTCTACAAAGTAAAATGGGCCATAATTCCACGGCAATGTGAATGACTCATTGCTAGTTATCACAAACGCTTTACTGGAGTTTTTGCTGACAAGGGTGGCACAACCAGTTGTTAGCTTTAGGAGGCAATTACTTTTTCACATAGGGCCAGGGAGGTTTGGATAATTTCATTTTCATTTGAACAAAGAAAAAAGTAGAGCAGACAGGTCCTAGACAGGACTTGGAAAGAAAATCCCTTAATTTACAAAGATGTGAAGAACTGGTGATAAACGCTACATGTGATGATGTAATGCATCTGTAAAGCTGCTTCAATGGAACTCATTTTCAAACCACTAACAAGGTAACATGTGCACACACACACACACACACACACAAAATGCCTATTAATAGTGTTAGCACAAGTGTCGTAGTGTGAGGGGGAAATGTGTGAATATGTGTGTGGGAGGTGGGTAGACAGTGGGGGTGGGCATTTGTTTGCTCTCATTTGTATAATGCACGGTAACAATAGAGACAGATTGAGAATATTTTGAGTCCAATGGACAAAAAAAGTCAGTAATAACCGTTTAGCATATTAATTCATTAGGATTAAAAAATGGATTTTCACCTGGGTGAGGCGGGTTCAAATCCTGCTTTAAGCCAAAACTGTCGTTGTCAGTGCATATACAGTTTATGCCCCATGTTTACTAATGTACTACTGTTCATTTGAGTCTTAGGCTCTTTAAAAGTCTAAGTAATAGTGGAAAGAAAAAAAATGTATAGCTCCCAACAGTTGACTCAGTCAGTTTGTCCATCATTTTGTTCCAGAATGAAACCTCAACCAAAACCTTATATGTCTCTTTAAAGAATCTGCATAGTTGTATTAAGAAATATTGTGCCCTTCTCTGCGTCCCCTGGTTGAGCTGTTTGACATCCTCCAACTCCACACTCACATGAATCCCATAAAATTATTAGTGACACGGCTTCGTTGGGCCTTCCAAATTCTTCTTGTTTCTTCTTGTTTGGTCTTTTGGTTTTGGACTGTAGCTAAATAAGGCAATTCATCTTAAGTACAGTTAACTAACAGCTGTGCCCCCTGGGTGCAAAACCCTGCCACCTGGACATTATGTCAGTGTTGCCTCGCAGTTAATTCTGCTTGACTTGATGAACTGTAATGACTCTGGTGATGTTTTAAAAATGAAAGACATTTGCATCAGCTGGTCTGCCAGTACTGACATCAACTTCTTTACCATCTTCTCTTCTTGTTCTTAATTTTTTTACCTTATCATAACTAAAAATATTATAAATAATCATACTTTCAAGCAGAGCAAATGTAGGAAAAAAAAACCTTAGCAGCCTTCAAATAAATGTAAAGAAAACTACTGAGCTGTCAGAGCTTCTGTGCTACATGTTACTATTTGGACAAATATATATTATATATTTGTGATTGACAAAATATCTTCAATTCAATAAATCACTAAGCAGACAAAACAGAGGCAGAGGAGGCTAGAGCACAAAAAATCATGGCTCAGGGTTTTAGGATATGAGATCATCTGATACAACTTTGTACATAAACAGAATAAACAGAATAAACAAAGCAAATTGTTTAACCTTGCTCTGAATAGATTTGCATCCATTAAAGTCAGACAAAGTATTGTGTGAAGAGGACAAAGAAAAGAGACTGCTTTCTGCCTTTTTCCCAAGTGAAGGCAAGTCACATCAGTATCTTGGAGGATAAGCAAATTCATTAACAGCTTCTGGCAGCATGGGAGACAGGATTAACAATCCATTTATGCTGAAATGTAATTGAAAATATGGCCTGTCTCATTTTTCACACAAATGTGATTGGGTATGCTCCTATTCTGTTAAGGTTAGCTGCAGTTCAGCTATAATTCGATTTCGAAACTACCACATGCAGAGTGTTGGCGTCACCCAGTTAAGATAATGTCAAGTGATATCATTAGGATAAACTGGGGAATGATTCCACTGTAGGGAAAAAGTCTTTGTTTTTCTAATGAAATTAAGTGATTTGCTTTTCAATATGCTAGATTGAATCCACAGCCTAAATATATATACTGAAGTCCACAACTGATTCAATGACACAAAATTTCATGCACGAATATACTTTTTTTTTTATTTGCATTAGAATATATACCATAAAAAACACCATTGTACCTTCCATAAAACACCATAAAAAGCTCAAATTAAAAGCAAGGCATAGTGAAAAATCACATATTGGAGAAACATATTTAGTAACTGCATGTTCAGTGACATCATGAATAAACTAGCTCAAGCCTGGAGCAAATGACAATTGACGTATTTCTCCCTGAGCTGGATGTGAACTGCCTAGAAGCATACATACTGTATTTTAGTTTAACATGCTTCTACCCTTTTAAAATGAAACCGCAAGAATGCTAATCATGATAAAGATGGCCACTCTGCCAGTGACAGCATCTTATTTTAACCAGTTAAGTGTATTGAGCAAAACATGTTAAGCAGCAGTATGCAATACTAATCAATGTGACATTTGCAAACTGTGGTGATCCTAAGAGTTCAAACGCACTGCAACTTAAGAAAACACTAGCAAACAGAAAAATGCTGCAAAAGCACATAAAACATAATGGAAGCTGAATAAAACACAACAAACATTTAAACAAAAATTCTCACAAAACACAACAGAAGTATTTTTCAGGAGACAATAACATAACGGAACAGCTGCAGAACTGATATGCTTAAACATGCTTAAAGGAAGTGGAGGATTCATCCAAAGAAAAAATATGCATATAGGTAATATCGGTGTGGCACCGCTGCAGGTTCGGCCGGATGACTCCCCGGCCTCAGTCGGGCGATGGGGGTATGTGGCGTAGCGGGGTCTGTGGCGCCACT
>VVHJ01022711.1:0-14081 GCA_015107715.1 Tylochromis polylepis
CTCTACTTTTAAGATCAGGCTTAAAACTTTCCTTTTTGCTAAAGCATATATTTAGGGCTGGACTAGGTGTCCCTGAATCCTCCCTTAGTTATGCTGCAATAGACGTAGGCTGCCGGGGGATTCCCATGATGCATTGAGTTTTTCTTTTCCAGTCACCTTTCTCACTCACTATGTGTTAATAGACCTCTCTGCATTGAATCATATCTGTTATTAATCTCTGTCTCTCTTCCACAGCATGTCCTTATCCTGTTTTCCTTCTCTCACCCCAACCGGTCGCAGCAGATGGCCGCCCCTCCCAGAGCCTGGTTCTGCCGGAGGTTTCTTCCTGTTAAAAGGGAGTTTTTCCTTCCCACTGTCGCCAAAGTGCTTGCTCATAGGGGGTCATATGATTGTTGGGTTTTCTCTGTATCTATTATTGTACGATCTACTGTACAAATATTAAGCGCCTTGAGGCGACTATTGTTGTGATTTGGCGCTATATAAATAAAATTGAATTGAATTGAATTGAATGGTATCCTGATGTTCTGTAGATGGAAGTATGCTATTCTCACTACACTTACTCACACAAAACATGGACACAAACAATGGACCACATTGGCATAAGCACCTTTGATGATGTAAGAAAGCACATCAGCAAATTCCTTAATGTATGTATTTTATACTGAGAAGCTAGCATGAAGTTGCATTTCAGAGCATTTTTCTTTCTAGAAAACAGCACTATGGTAGCAGTGAAACTAAGTTAAAACAATAATGATGTGGGCTTGACAGCTGAAAAACAAGCTGAAGCTTTTTTAAAGCAGCCAAGGGAAGCTTCGGAGAGGGGTAATATTTTTAGCTTGCTAATGTATGGCTTGCAGGTGAATCTTCTAGTTTGAGTATAATAGTATGAGCAACAGTGGCTAACTAATGGTAAAACACACAGATGACTGAAATAGTAAGAACTATGGTTGAGACAGTTAGCTAACTATATCTGATAAATAGTAAGTTGAATGTACTGAGAACAAATGGTAAGCTGAAGCAATCCAGATCAAATGTGAGCTCAGACACACTTGACCCTCAGAGGTCGGTTCTCAAGTCCACCTCACAGGCCTGAGGGGGATATGTGACACGACAAAGTGTCTGGGATCACATTTTAAAGACACCTTTTCATCTTGCTGTTTGCTGTAATTCCATATTGGAAGGACATGTGGGGAAGTACGGACCCAAAAAAGGATCTTTAATTAATTTAGATGTAAAGAAACACTAAGTTCAGTTTTTCAATTATTTTAGGACCTCCCTGGTGGTTGAAGGACCATAAGCAGTTCCAGTTGTATTCCCCAACCTGCCTGTGGCATCAAATCTGATGTATTTTCTCCCTGATTATTTACACATGAAGCAAGTGTCTGTGTAGGTTCTCAGTCAGGCAGGTCATAGTAGTCTTAGGAGGTTGAAAAGAAGGTGACTGGACTTCTTTAACCTCCTAAGACCCAAACTCTTTCAAGGCATGCATTTTTAATTTCTCTTTGCTATTTGGGCTGATTGGGACCTGATGAATGTAAAAACAAAGAATAATCTTTTTACCTGATGTAGTGTCTGAGAAAAATGATATCCACATATGAGGACATTCGTTTTAAATTTCGATAGAACAGTGGCAGTGTAATGTCCTCGTAAGTGGATATCAGGCCCTTGTAGAGCAAAATTTAGTACTGTGGTCTAGACAACCCAAAATGTGATGTCCACATATGTGGACGCCAGGTCCTAGGAGGTTAAGTTACTTAAAGTTACCATCTTGAAGCAAGTGAATTATCCAGATAATTAAAATAGTACAACTAGAAGCCAAATAAGTTGAAAAACAACAGCTATCACAGCACGTTACTGCTTCAGTGAGTAGGTGAAATGACAGTATAGCAGTATCCATTACATTTTTTGAAAAATGAGCCCAGCACTAGATGGGGTAAATGGCTTCAGGATCAAGCAGTGCAATATTGCTGAAGCAGTCAGTGGGCTTTCTGTCATTGTTGTTTCACATGTTGCGTGAAGTGAGCTCATCTGCTCGAGACAAATCGCACTGCTGCAAGACCCTGCAGCACAGGCCATGCCAAATGACCCCTGTCACATTACCACCCATGATGCCTCGGTCCCCAGGGAGAGGGGGGCGAGGATTCATTACACCAAACAAATGGTCCGTCCATACGCAGAGCTTTGCTGAATGTAACAGCTGAGAAGCAACACGACCTTCAACTTGAGACCATTTACATCATAAATCAGTACTTAGGAAAAACATATTGCCGAAAACACTGCTGAAGGGCATAAAGATGCACAGATATGCGATATAATTTCTTTTCTCGCTACAGTGATCCCCTGTGTGAAACATTAATCAAAACCTCCGTAAATGTAGTACTTGGACAGTGAACGTTTCCAGCGATGGTCAGGTACGAGTGGTGTAAAGCCCTGTGTGGAGAGAATTATGAGCTGTATAATCAGGGACAGATGCAGCTCAGTTCTCTGGGTACAAGCAAAAGGCACTGTTAAATCTTTTTCTTTTTTTTTTTGTATATGCTGTACACACATGTTGAAACAAAGAAACATAATTATTTGAATGTCTTAAAAATAAAATCTATTTTGAGTTTTTTTTGTCCAAGAGAATAGTGTATGTGCCCAGGGCTCAGTCTTTCTGGTGCACCTTGTTACTTTCCAAGTTAAATTATGATTTATATTCCAGTTGCAGTCTGGGGGAAGTGGAATGGAGTTGAAGAGCAAGAGATGGAGGGGAGCACATGGAAAAGAGGCCAAAGGTGAAGGAATGGATGAAATATTCAGAATAATAATTATCCTGTCAGCAGCTAGAATTTTATGCTGAATAGATCTGAATACATTATTTATGGTAAAAAGAGGGAAATGTAGAAAGAAAAAAACCCTGTGTCTATAGTAGGAATGAAACAAACACTAGTAATTCAAAGCACAAACAGTAAATGTCAAGGAGAAAATGAAGTATAGAGAGAGGAAACGAGTTATACCTTTTTACACTGTTGGTGCTGTGGCTTCCCATCACTCTTTGTTCCTGGTTTCTTGCAGATGGAGGGCAGGGTCAGATTACAAGGGCTGTCATCCCAGCGGCCCTCCTGCACATCATTGGCAAGACACAAACAGAAAGAGAGAACACAGCTGGTAAATATATACAAATGGAGTCTGGCTGATAGTCAGGGTCTGTTACTGTGGCATTCTTATGGCCTCCTGGTTAGTGTGAGGGTGCAGAAGTGATCACTCACAGGTCCCCACATGGAGACGCAATCTTCCTGGGTGTTGCGGAAGTTATTGGGTTCAAAGGGATGCCAGTAGGTGAAGATGACAGGAGTGTGATCAGTCCACTGGAAGTCCATTTGCATGTCAGTGTCATGGAGCCCTATCCACAATTGCTCAATGTCTAAAAAAACAAAAAACAAAACAGACTGTTGGGTTAAAAAGATGATTATGGATGAAAGAAACAGGCTTAAGTTCCAACTGTGACATTTTCCATTAGGTCTGGTAATTCGTTGGAGCCGTTTCACGGGTAAAAAATTTGATTCCACACTTTGTGTGCTGTTTTTAAGCTCAGGAAAGAATGTGAGAAGGAAGGAGAGAACTGTCTGGTTTCCTCTTTATTTAATCATGAAGATTGGAGGCATATAGAGGGGTGCTGCAATCTTTTTAAAATCAAGTTAAAGATAATTTTAGAACTTTTCAAGAACTAAAATGTAACAGTACTGGTTTCAGCAGTGTATGCTGTATCACCTCTGCCACATTTGTTAACCTTCAAAACTGTGATGCAGATTTATGATGTGCAGAATGTCTTAAAAGACAATTACTGTTCTGCAGCAACATGACTGTTTCGTACAGGCTTCAACTGCTTTCATTTTAATTGCTCCAAACTTAAAAGTTTTCAGCACATGGCAGTAAAACAAAACAAAACACTAACTTGATCTTCTTTTCGCTGATCCCATTAGGGGTCACCACAGGGATCTGCCTCCATCTCACACTATCCCTAGCATTCTGTTCTGTTACACCAACCCTCTGCATGTCCTCCTTCACTGCATTCATGAACCTTCTCTGTTGTCTTTCTCTTTTCCTCCTGTGTGGCAGCGTTATTCAATATCCTCTGCTTAATATATCCACTCCTCTGCACATGTCCAAACCATCTCAGCCTTGCCTCTCTAAATTTGTCTCCAACTGATCAATCTGAGCTGTCCCTCTAATGTACTAATATCTAATCCTCTCATTCGCCCAATAAAAATCTTATATCCAATAGTATTAATATATAATTGCATTATAAGCACTATTTAAATTTTTTTCATCATATAAGATTTTTGAAAGATCCATTGGACTCTGATATAATGAAAGAAAACAGAAGGGAAATTGTAAAACAGTATTTGTTTTCTATTTACTTTATTTTTACCATTGTATATCAGAGTAAATAATCAAGCTTTTAAAATGAAATTCTATTTTAAAATTCACACCATAATCACGGTTGAAATACCGAAATACCACTGTGTTTAAAACAAAACCTAAAATTTCAGACATTTCTGTTAAATTTGGGGGATTTCTTTCTGAACCTACTGGTCTTCAACATTAGTTATATAAACTCTTGTTCTCTCATTATCGTGCAAAAGTCCTGTGTCTAGATTATGCCTGAAAAGACTAGTTTTATTCCCTCAATTTGGTTACTTGTAGGAACTCTGCTGCAGAGGCATTGGGAATCTGTATGACATAGATGTCCAGTTTAAGGCTGAAACCCATTTCAGAACCATTTGATGAACAAAAGTGTGGTAACACCAAGAATAAGATTAACTTTGATTCATTTCTGACTTTGAGAGGGAATAGTACAGTACTATTAAAAAAATAAAATAAAATAAAATAAAAAAACTCACCTTTCTTCAGGTTACGCATGATGAACTCCAGCTCAGGTAGAGTGTGGATGCTAACCAGGTTGGCCTCGATTTTTTGGCACGTTTTCTGAGCTGTATTCCAGTCAGTTTTCTCTGAAGTAAGCTTATAGCAACCAGCCTGGAAGGCCTGCCAGCCCACATCACACTCATATTTCTCATCATCTGCCCACGAATCTGTGAAACCAGAGAGATAAAACCCATCAAAGTTGGACTTTTTCAGTGTGGTATTACTGCTTGCATTAAGAAACATACAAACACTAACCAGTGGTGAAGGGGTCAAGGGTGGCGTTGGGTCTTTTCTTGCAGACATACGGAAGAGCAACTGAACAATCGCGGTTTTGCCAACGACCTGATGACTCAGTTCTTATCACAGCACAGTTCTTCTCTTCAGCATGATTTGGCTGTTCTGAAGATGAGTAAGAGAGACAAACGCTTCAGAAAATCACTGATTGCCAAGGTGTCAATCCCCAAATACTCTCAGGCTCAACAGGCTCGAATACTGTGGTTGCACCAGAGAGCTGTCAAGCAGGTGTTTGAACTGAGAACTGAACTAAAAACAAGTATGAATTTTTTCTTAGCCATCTGCAGGAAATAAACATTTAAAAAAAAAGAAAAAAAGATCACAGATACTTCAAGCTTTAAAAAGACAGAAAAGCTTGAATTGTTTTTACAGGCCAACCTTGCTCCCAGTTGAGATACTTGAGTGGTGAGGAGTCGGCCCACTGCCAGCCTCCACTGATGTCCAGGTCGTTGAGGCCAATCCACAAAGCAGCACTGTAGCCAGTGAGTAAACCTAAAACAGCAACAACATCTTCTTAAAATAAGTAAAAAGATAAGTAAAAATGGTTTTGCTATGTGAAAGTATAAAGTTACTCAACTCTGTCAGATTAGCTATGACTTCAACAATGACCACTGCACCAGGCAGATTACACAATAGTTATGTAACAACAGTCTAAGCGTGGCCTTAATATTGGCAGGACAGTCACATCACCCCCAAAATTCAATATTCCTATTGGCAGAGTGAATCTGCAAACCAAATATTCTGTTTGCCAATATATTACACAGCTAATTCCTGAGGTACTGAGTCCAGTGGGATCACACCAGGCACATCTGCATATTGCTTTTACTTTTATAGTCTCTACACAAAGCAAAGCCTGTTTTTGTCCATCCATCCATCCGTCCATCCATCTTCAACTTATCCAGTAAAAGGTCTCAGTTGGGGTGGAACCAATCCTAGCTGTCACAGGGCAAAAAGTGGGGTACACCCTGGACGGGTAGCCAGTCTATTGCAGGGCTAACATCGAAAGATAAACAACCATTCACATTCACACCTACAGTTTGACACATTTAGGGTCACCAGTTACCCTGATGTCCATGTCTTTGGACTGCAGGAGGAAGCTGGAGTACCCAGAGAGAATATGCACAGAAATGGGGAGAACATCCAAATTTCCATGTTTGTGAGTTTTTGTTGTAAATATGCAGATCTTACAAGCACAATAACTAGCAATAGTTCACTGAGAAATATTTCAATCATTTCTCTATTCTTTTTTTTAAAGTAAATAAGATGAAGCGTATTCGGAAGTGAGTTTTAGTGTTCTGTTTGTTTTGTAATTTTCAGGACCATGAAGACCTATGAATAGATGCTGTCTATTATGTATTATGCCTTACCACACACCTGTCAAAGTTTGTGACCATCTTGAATGAATGTGACAATATCCTGTTAATAATATCTGTCCACAGTCAGATATAAATATCTGCCAACGTAGTGGACTTCTTGCTACAATATTATGTCACCAGAACTGTAAGGTCTTTATAGTCACTGATTGTAAGAGTTCAGAGGGTGAAAGCACATTTAACAGAAGTGCAAGGAACACCTTTATATCAGAATTAAGCATACTTCAAACAGCAGCGAACACCTCTGCACATTACCATTAATGTAGGTCTGCTCATGCAGCTTGGTGATGCTTAGCAGGTCTGCCCCCTGCTGCTGGCAACTGATCCGAGCCTCACTCCATGATAGGGTAGCCTGGAAGTTAAACTGGTAACAGCTGTCTGTGACCGGGTCAGTATCCCAGAAAGTTTCACAGCCATTGCCTGACAGGGAAATGAAATTAACAACAACAAAAAATCAGAGGAGAGTGAAAGAAGCTTTTTAATGTTGAGCACTGAGATCTATAAATGTAAGACTACAGTAACAAGTAACATGAACATGTAAGGCTATAACTTACTTTTGACAGGACAGAATCCCCAAAGCTCATCTTTGCCATAGTCATAGGTGGTGGCACACCAAAGATGACCATCTTCACGGCCAGTGCTGGTACAAGTGTGGAACCACTGGCCATCGTAAAGGAAAGGCAAGTAGCAGGGGCGACCGTTGGAGTTCCCCTGAATTGTATAGATCTCTGCAGAGTAAACAGAAGAGAGATTTTAAAAGCCTGCACGGAGCAGCAGAGAAGGTCTGTGTTTGTTTTCTTCTGAAGCTATGCTTGTGAACTTTTCTGAACTCAAATACTTTATGTTTTCTCAGCAGCTTTTATAATCAAACTCAGGGTAAAAAACAGAGGATGAGTTTACAGTCAAGACAGTAAAGTCAAATAGTGGTCAGCGGAAGGAAGAGTAAACAGGCGGGGTTTCCAGAAGGCCAAGTGTTTTTTATCATGAACATCATATGAAAACAGTTCAGAAATTGCTGTGATATTAGAAACGATTAGACCCAACTATTTATATTCCAAAGCAAGATTTTAAATTACATTAACAAGAAATTTTGTCTGATTTCTACATTTTTTTTTCATCCTAAACTCGCCATTTTAGTCTCCGCATTCCACAAGTATAGTACAGTGTGAAAAACAGGGCGAAAGCGAGGGAGTGTGAGAGGGAGAGGCTGGATCTGTGGTGTTACCAAAACAAGTCAAGCCAATGGAAAGTGAGGCAGACATGTTAAATGAGAGAGGAAAGATTTCTGAAGCTCCCTCCCTGACTTTCTTCTCTGCCTTTAGCACTGACTGGCTCTTTGGCTGCAGAGGAGCTGATGCTCGGCTGACTAATATCAGAGGCATTCCTCTCCATGCGCAAGCCGACTTCACAAAGGAAGTTGTAAAGATTGCCGCTTGAAAGTTAAAAATGTCAGTCCTCCCAGTTTGCATGCCACATAAAAGAAAAAGGGAGAAAAATATAAAAGGGCGATTTTTGGGGGTTTTTGTGTGTGTTAACTGCAGCTGAGCACAGCATGTTAACTACAGATTTATATGGCTGACCGACTCTGGCTATAAAATGTTGCCAAAGAACAACTGTGACATTTGATAACGGTAAGAATGGAACTTACAGTGGAAATGGGGGCTTGGGTACAAACCACAATGGTTAGATTTAATCTAGATAGAAAACTAAACATATAAAATACAAATATACTTCAGGTCAAGAACAACCTGTGTGTGTTTACTGGAGTTTACACACACAACACACAATGTTTTTCCTTGGATTTCCGGCTGGCAGCCAGTCCTCTAGCATTCCCTAAAAGCAACATTTTTTTAAATCCATTTGATCTGATACAGCTGTGGCATCCACAGCAGTAAGCCTATCTGCCACACAGATGCAGAAAACATGCAGAGAATGATGACCTCACTCAGTGTGATCATACATTGACCTCATATGATGTTCTAAGGTCATACAGGTGAGTCTATAATTACAAACACTCAATCCATTCCACATTTCTTAAAGGGCAATATGTGTGATTTCATATCGTATTTTTGTGAAGCTTACATGATTTTGAAATATATAATCATCTCTATACGAGAGAAAGAAGAAATGACCTTGTGATTTTAAGGGTTTCTCAAAGTGCTGCCTGTTGCTGTTGCAGCCCTTTGTAACATTTTATGGGCTTTTGCAAAGGCCACAGGGAAGAATGCGCCTTTGCAACATTTAATTCATCCACAGCTCATGTCGTGCTATGACGCAGCCGTGCAGAAGGGTGCCAACTGTGCATTCCTCTTCAATTTATACTCTTCATTTCCAGCAATCAAAGTACCAAGTTACCAACATAATACAGCATTCTTGGCACAGACACATCATAAATACTAAATGAAAATCTTAATGTGAGTATTTTTTTTCAGTGTGTCTCTTAATCATGCTGGTTTCCTAAAATATCACTCAGCCTTCAACATTTTTGAACCCCCAAGCTAAATCTTCATCTACGCTGCCTCTGAACAATCTTATTAGATAATAAGCCATTTTATTGTCATTGTGCAAAAGGAATGAATTATTTGAACGTTAACAGCTTACTGCAGTTTGGAGTAAATATATGGCATGCCTTGGCTTATAACATGAATATATGAGCTACTTCAAAAACACTCTGAAATGAACATATCAGATATGAGAGGACTTACAATTAAGAATTTTTGATTTTCACCAAGGGTTCAATTATTTTTATAGCATTTTAACAACATTTCTGGAGACTGCCGAAGCTCAGGAGAAGTTGTGTAATGCAGGAGGACAAATACCCTAAAAATCAGAATAACACCAAAAAAACTGTCTTTTGGAGGGAGCTCCTCAGCACTCCATCCAATACAGAAAACAGTGGAATAACCTGAAGAGAACAGTTCCCACCAGGCATTCTTAAGCTGAGCTGAAGGATGAATGATTTAGAATTCCTCCTGATTATTTCACAGGACTGATCCAGAGCTACTGGAATCGTTTGCTTTAGGTCTTTTAGGCAAAGGAGGCTCAACCAACTACAAAAAAAGGGTTTAATTAGTATAGGTGTGTTAAATTAATGAACTATTTGTGACTTTTATTAAAATCAGAAAACATTATATGACTAATTCATGCAAAAGAACAGCTTCATGTGTGTTTTCGACTGTTTTTTAATCTTTCATAAATTCTGTGTGAATTTTTGCTTATCAGTTAGTTTGTTAGTTTTAAAAACAAAGGTATTTCAGAGGGACAGATGTATTGGCACAAACACAGATAAAGACTGCCTACCAATTAGATAAATACTTGCTATGCAAATCTGAACGTTTTTTGATTACAGTTGCACCTACCCTGATATGTTTTGGAGCACAGATCTTGCAGCCCACCGTGTAGAGTCCATTTGGAACGGACTACTGTCAGATTCCAGGGTAGATCAGATGGAAAGTAACTGTTGAAGTTGTCCAGCACTTGGCCACAGTTCCAGCTCCAGCGTACTCTGGGGGGTTCGCGATCACAGGTGTATACTCCTAAAGGAAATTTATCCAACCTGAAGCTGCCGTTATTAGCGATCACACCCAGGCACAAGGAGGAGCCCAAATTGAACAGGCGCCCCCGAGTCACCCATTTCCAGCGCTGGTTGGGTTCCTCACAAGCGGCTGACAGGGCAAGGGAGTGATCCTGCACCCCTAGGCACTTGCCCTCGCCCTCAAGGTAGAAAGCAAAATCATCAGACTTGAGCGGCACTGTGCAAAGAGAGAGATAGAAACAACATTAGCAGTCAATCGAGCCTTTGATAAAAACAACATCTTGTTAGCAACTGTTGGAGCAGCAGAGGTCAGAGGCGGGATCAATATCTTTAACAATGGATTCACTGCAGTGCAGAACTAGTGCGAGTCGTGGACTCTGATGTCCCAGTGTGGCACACTGCAGTGGAATTAATCTGCTAATAATCCTAAAGTGACCCTAAAATCCTTCATAAAAGTTATATTAGAGTCCTAGGAAGGGAGGGATTGCAAAAATGACCTGCAATAAACTGTAAAAAATGGCTGTGAAAGTTTTTAATTCAAGGCTAGTGATAGAGGTTGAATCATTTCTCCATCCTTCAGGTTTCAGGAATTTACCCCATTCCCACACTTTAACATGGAGTTCTCATACGGTTCACTAAAGGTGGGGGTATCTATTTCTGACTGCAAAGGGAACAGCAGTTTGGGGTTTGGGTGGATATATATATATAAAGGTTTCTTTATCATTAGATCACTGTAAAGGGACTTGGCTCACATGAGTGATTATTCTAACAAGTTTGAATTTGATTACTTTAACCAAACTCATTTTCCTCAGGTGTGAAAAGGGTAGCTGTTTTTGCTCTGCAGATTTCTCACTTGTGCAGTCTGATGTCCATATTGGTATTATAGACCTTTTATAATGATTCTCTGAGGAGCTGCAGATGCCTGCAGACCGGTGTTGCCACACAGAGCTTTACAGTATTCACATATTACCATTACCCCAACTAAAATAAAACATTAACATAAAACTAAAGCTATTTAAAAAAAGAAAAAGAAAAAAAAGAACACATCCTGTGTGGTTGGATGCAAGCTTCAATGACAAAGATTTTCTGTAACAAAACCCAGCACCCTGTTTTAGAAAATGTTTGTGGTTTATTTTAAGTCCTTCTTTTCTTTTCTTTTTTAGAACAAACCAAGAAATCAGGACAGTCAAGGCACTGCTGTGTGTAGTGCTGAAGGCAGGAGAAAGACAGACAAAGACAGGCAAGTCAGAAGCATAAAACTGACCTAAAATTAAAAGTATTTCAGAACAAATATTTCCAAAATAAACAGAAATATGTTCTCTGTGGTTTGGGGTTTTGCGATTGAGGAACGAAAGCGAGACCCTCAGCATTCCTACTCAGCAGGCTCCTGAAAGAGACCAGGAAGAAAGGTAGGAAAAGGAAAAATCCCCGGGCGCTGTGGTAATAGTTACATGAAGTGTCAAAGAAAGGTGTCGGGTCACCATGTCCTACCAGTAATAATGAATCCATTCATCTGTTGATTCTCAAAGTTTACTGAACTCAAATACATTACAGGGACTATCCGAAAAAATAATCCGTCAGTGGGACAACTCAGAATACTCTGATTCACTGTAGGGGTCAAGGGTTCAGATTTTTTCTTTCTAGATAGATACCTCAGACAAGCCACTGCTCAGTTAAAACACTTCAAACCTCCAGTTCTGATTTTATTGAGACAGAAACAATGAAGACTCATTATGAGTGCCATAAAAAAACATCCCTGTAATCTGAAGGAGTCAACATGCCCCTCTACGGGCTCTCAACCTCTGTGGCTGTGTTTCTCAGAAGCAATGTACGCTCATTTGGTTGCAAAAAAAAGGCCAAAGCTCAGTGGCGGAGCGGCTCAGTTTGAAGTACAATGTAATCAAATATAATGAGGCCAACCTGCTCTTAAGTTATAGCCACTCATCATACAGCAACAGCAAGACGATAGGCTTGTTTGCTACCAGCTCACTGTTTTAATCATGAGAAGAATTAGATCAGAGGGAGTAATTTGCCTGAATGGGGCACAAAAGCCATTTGCTTTTACTTCTTATCAGGGTAAAAGCAAATGGAAGCTTATACTTCATAGTCCAATTAAAAAAAAACATTGTGAATGCTTCTGAGGCAAAACTATCTTTCCATGTGGCTATATTTCTACTCACTCTATTATTGCACTGCCTGGCGAACGTAAACATACTTCTAACTTTTCTCTTCAGTATTTCCTTCAGCGACAAAGCAAAACATTTAATTTTATAACTAGCAGCTTCTAACTTATTTAATCTTCTGATTTTTTTTCTTTCTTTTTTTTTTTTTTACTTTGCTGCTTTGCCTAGAAATCAGAAAACTACCAAAACAGAGAAATTTCTGGGGTAAAACCAGTAAAATGCAGGGATTTTTGCTTAAAAATGACTCACTAAGAAATCATTTCAGTGCATATAAAATGTTCTATCACTGACTTGTTCTCAGCTCTAAATGGTAAATCATCCCTGCTTTGCAATTACAGAGTGATGTCTGCCTCAAAGAGGGTATGCTCCAGTCTTTTTCAGGATTTAGTTACACGTCTCATTGTAAATAAAAGGTTGTGTGAGCACTTGAGTAGCTAAAGTTACACAGTGCTGGGGGATAAACTGAAGTAAATCACTTTGATGCTATTCTGTGCTTTTAACAATAGGAGTTATAGAATTTAAATAATGATAATAATAATAATAATAATAATAATAATAATAATAATAATAATAATGAGAAGAAGAAGAAGAAGAAAGTGCTTTAAGCTCAAGAGTGCCCATGGGAAGATTTTCACACAGTACTGTGCCAATCAACATCTGGATTACACCACACTGAATGAACTTCAGTGTGTGAATATATGCTTAACATTAATACAGTGACAGGATGAGACTCTCCTCTCATAAGCTTTTGAACTATTAGACAACCTGAAGCTGACGTTCCAGACATCAAGAAGCAGACTCACAGTTTTAATTCCAGTCTGGAGGCGACTCGACTGAATGTTTGATGTGAGAAAAACTCCCGAGCAATCAGAGAGAGTGCAGAATTCCAGATTAACTTTAAGCCATTGAGCCCTGTGAAAGCTAAGCCACAACAGCTCTCCTGCTGTGATCTCATCCTTTGCTTTGCCCCGTCACCCCCTTTTTCAAAGCCGAAAACGGTTTCCTACTGAAGACACAGGCTGAAACACATGGCCAAGAACAACTAGCAACAAATGCCAGGAAAGGCAGATATTCCCAGAACCTCAGATTCTTGAATGCAGTCATCTGTTGGAACAGATTGAAGAATAATACTTAGAGATACGGGCGACAAGTCAGTAGCAAGTCTTGGCTCAAAACATTGTTCAACAAATTTCTCAACATTACACTATTGTGAATGTGAATCACTGTTGCTGCCTGACAATTAAAACCAGGTGGATTGTTCTTTTCTCTGTCATTTGTATTTTTAAAGTTATCTCTGTACAGTTATCACTGTACGAGTCAAAGTCTTTTCCCCACGTAACCTTATTTTGACAGATGTACGGGATAAAAAAAAAAAGAAAAAAAAGCAGATCTTTAACTGGTCAGTGCGATAAAATGGCAACCAACAAACAGACAGGAAATTCCAGCATTGGCGTTTTATGGTGGTCTGGCGTCTGAAGCAACCCTAACTGTGGATGGGTTTTTACCTCATCTGAGGAGAAGGGGTTTGGAGAAAAGAGTCTATTTGCATTTTGCAGCCACACTCTGAAACAGAGCGAACTGGAACCTCTGGGAAAGTGCGGATCAAAGTTAGAAACCAGAGTGAGAATAAGTGCACACCATTGAAACTTTCCATCACTCCCACACTTATAATAGCGATAACAGTTTATCACAGTGTAGGTTTAGCTGTTAAATCAAGTGAGATATGAGCCAGCTCCATTTCTGCTGTTAACTGTGATGCTTTTTTTTTTTTTTTACATTTTTAAAATA
>VVHJ01022717.1:1967-22449 GCA_015107715.1 Tylochromis polylepis
ACAGACCGCAGACTCCAATCAGTGGTTCTTGGTCCAGTGGTTGGACAGAGTGTCAGTGATGTCTTAGAGCCACTCTTCACACAAACTTCTGTCCGGGCCGGCTGATTACCCCTAGAGAGATGCACACCTCAAGCCTGGGCCATAAATCAGTATTTGCTCACAAAGGTTCGCCTAAACTCTTGCCAGTGCCCACTGCAGTAAAAACAAGAAAAACGTGGCTAAGCTCCCCCTAGAGGCCAAAACTAGAAGGTGATTCCGTTAAGGAAATGAAGCGTGTCCTTCATTAGCCGAAAGATCACATTTTACCACAGGAGCAACGCATTTACTAGTGCTGAGGGCTCTGTGAAATCTCAGCGAAAAAGATTCTCTTGTTTCCCTTCCAGGGTAATTAGGGAGGCTATCACCTGACACTCACGCAGGTAATGTCCTGGAGTGGAGCCAGAACCAAATTTTATCATGGTCAGCTTCACTGTGTCACCCGTGGAAAATATGTGCAGAAACTGAAAACTGCATTTTCAGAATTGCCTTCTTGTCCCTTGTGTTGGTTTTGGATGAGGTCTCTTGGCTGGAGCTTAAGGGTTCCTGGAGCCTGTGCCAGGGCCCTTAAAAACCAGTAACTGATATCTCCTTTTCCCCCCACATGGCCTGAAATGTTCAGTTATTAAAATTGGAGCAAATCCCACTGGAATGTTTTACAAGTTTACTAGGTGTACGTCAAGGTGAGAGACAACACTAGTGAATTATAGGTTAGATTTGGACCTGGGGAATTGGGTCTAGAGGCAGACGGAAAGAAAGACAGACATGGGAGGTATTACTGTAGGTGACAGGTTTGGCTACCAGGCTATAAATCTACCCCCCCCACACACACACATACACACACACACACACACACACACACACACCCACACCCCCAGCATGTTGTACAGAAACCGCAGTGCCCCCTACTGTTAAAATCCACACATGTCAAACTTTATTGGCCCTGATAGTAAATGCCAGAATGATAAATAAAACAGTATCAAGAGTCCTGCTGTGGGGAGTTTAGTATGAAAGATCAATGAGTGGCTGTCTACAGGGAGTAGGCTAAAAGCATCCGTGCCATCTGCAGAAGCAGTGGGTTGACATGGCACACTAATCTCTTCTGGTTTGTGTGTTTGGGGTCCAGGACATCCAACAGGCTCAGTGACAGCTGCACATAGAAGCAAATCTGAACCATGCTTACAAACAGAGCAACTGCAAACTGATGACAAACGCTTTGTTTGGGGAAACGATTTTTTTCTTCTCTTGCCTGTTTTAGTGGGATCACAAGTCTGGATGTACTAATGGGAGAAAAAGAGTACCAATTAGAGATGTAGACCATGCTGGCCTCCGTTATTTCCAAACCACTTAAAATGTGTAATAAATGATCAAATGAGACAACCTCTTTTTAAGCTCACAGTCAGATTTTGTTTTCCTCAAAAGCACATTGGCTCTAATAACAGAGCAGGCTTTCGATTTAGCTTGCAGTAACAGACAAGTGGGCTGCAGACATAAAACTTATTCTGGTTGTGGTAGTTAATCAGAGCTGGAGCTGTTGGTGGATCCCCCTTTTTAGCATGAGGCTGCTGGTTTTGTGATGTGGGTAGAAGCTAGTAGAAAAAAAACCATTTTGATCCCTGAAAATGTCCACTTTTACAGTATGCTTTGTGAACCAAACTGGAACACTTGAATATCTCTCACTTGTGAATTGAAAAAAAGAAAAGAAAAGAAGTGGTTATCACAAAACTGATGATATGTAATCATTTTTGAAAATTGCTGTGTGTTAGAATGAAAACATTGCCCACTTCTTTATCTAGTACATTTGGTACTTTGATAATAGCTAAATCTGAAAATTCAGATTATCCATTGGCATTATGATTTTAAAATGAATGAATAAATAAATTCCCTGTGCCAACAATATGTTGGAATAATGGATCTTCTTCTACTGACATTTCCTCAAGACCTCACCATCAGTTCCCCTCCTGATTTTGAAATGCTGTGACCAAAGTCTATACAGCAGACAAGGAGCCACATATGCAAGTAGTGTACATATACTGGAAAGTTTGTATGGGTGAGTTCTGTGGTAAAGTCAACCAAAGAGCTCTGCATGGCTCTAAATCCAGGCCTTGTCCACTTACGTGCACATCCACAAAGACTCCTGTAACAATAGATAACATGCAGACATTGCTCCAAAGAACTCCTTTTTGTTGACCAGCCTTGGCTTTATATTACTAGTAGTTTTAATCACTGGAATCCTGTAATTAGATTTGTAAGTTAGAACAGCATTTTCTAGAGTGGGGCAGCAAAAGTCTTGATTTTAGTTTTATTTAAATGACTCCAAATAACTGGGATTGTTTAAAGGAATTTGCGGTGATGCCAAAATTTACAGTGACTTTATGGTTTGCCTCATGGTCTGCTTGTCTCCACGGTGGAAACTCAAAGTGCAAGGCAAATTCCTACATGTACAAAAACAAGTGTACGCATCAATCAGTGGCTGCAAACAGTTTAAACTTGATCAAAAAATGCTGTAGGCACATGCTGAAAGATCATGTTAAGACTGTACCCAGTTTAATGTAAGTCTGAAAACATATATTTCCAGTAGGAAAAAACTGATAATGATGCTTTGAGGCTTTTGGAATCATAATAAGTGACAAAAGATATGTGAGATTCCAGTGAAACTCCATATATCACAACTCTGCTCTGCATGAATCACACACCCACTCCTCAGTCCTAATGGGATCCATCCTAAGGAGAAGCACATGGTTCTGTTTTCTCCGTTCCAGATCAACCAATTCATGTGTTACCAAACAGAAGACGTCACCACCACAGATCATTTTACAGGGATCACAGGGACATCTGTTAGGAAAATGAAAAAACAAAACTGAACCAGGTTTTTACATGTTCACTGGAATTCAATTAAAATGTGATTAGTGGGAGTATTAGGAGGGCAGTCTGGTCCACTATTACATGTGTGGTTGCCACTATCCACTGGCCTGGTCAGGTTACTGTGGGGATTACCCCCTAACAGGATGACCCCTGACCTCTAGACAGGTGCCTGTGGGAAGGATAGGAAAGGGTTCATGTCACCATACCGAGTGGGATTCAAGGGCCCAATGGCTGACAGAGGTTCCCCATACCACTCCAGAGGAATTTCCACTTTGTAATGACAGATGCAAGGATGTGCATGCTCCAAATACTCAACAAAAAATGCATTGCATGTATGGGAATTACCAAACCTTTTTTACAAGTATCAGCTTTTTGAATTTGATACAAATTTCTGTTTGAATATTTCACTGTTTGCAGCTATTAAAACCCTATTTAAAACTTTTGAATATGTATATAACTTTACAGGTTGTTGTGCTACAGCATTTTGAGCTTTAATATATGTGCTAAACACAAGGACCAACATTTTGTTTCAGTTGAATTTCAATTTAGTTTTATTTTAGAGCACCAAATCACAACAGCAGCCACCTCAAGGCACTTTGACATCATTCTTTGACATCATTCGTCAACAATTTAGCTTTGTTTAGGGCTTTGACATCATTCAGCGTTGTTCTTGTCTGGAAAATAATTTACAAACAACATTTCTGGCCAGTATGACCGATAAAACATGTGTAAACAATACATCGATGTCTACTGAAAACTAAATGTATTGATCCTAAACACGATGGTCATGTGATCATGATTGCAACCCAGCTGGAACCATTTTGTGCAATTCTGTTTACACAAGGTATAGCTCAAGCACAAACAGCTGTTCTGTCACTATATATTGTGGTAATTACTGTACACAACTGCGTGTACAGACAGAAGTCTGAAAAAAAAATGCCTTGATTGTAATATTCTCCATGACCAGAATAAAAAGAGCCTGTGTTGTGCATAATTTGTTAACCAAAAATCTGTTACATGATTAAATTGATGGTGTACAAACAGGACTCTTTCACAGAAAGAAGAAGCCATAAAAAAATCACCAGCTGTTTCCATTCTATGCTGTTTACCATGGTTTTCGCCACCAGACTAAATAGACCTGTGTTTGTCTTCACCATGCGCTACATAGCCACCCCAACCCCAAGACCTCTACTTAAGCAGCATGTGGAATAAACAGCTTTCCTCCGAGGGCCCGAGAGCTGAACTGGTGGTGTATTTGTGAAGCTCAGGAAAAGGTGAGTGGAGGTCTTATTGGATGAGCTGTTATCACAGTGCAACACAGCCCAGAAGCTGGAACCCTTCTTGTTTTTATCTCATTTTTTTACGTCTTCTGTTGCAACATTATTGGATAATCAGAATGGTCCACTTTCAATGCTTGGCTTAGCTCACATTACAAAATTATGTAAAGACACAGGGAAAGGAGTAGACACTGTTTTGATCCTAATTCACAAGATTTGGTTCAAGCCTTGAGGTAGAATATACATGGAAGCATTTCCAAATAAGCATCATTGCCACTAGTTCTTAGCTAAGACCATTCGCATGGGAGCATACATGACATCTCTGAAAACACACGGTGAGAAATGTAGCTGCCGAAGTGTAGAAAAACAAAGTCAATCTGTACTTTCCAGCAGTTTGGAGATGCTTGCAAAGGCGGCAAATACACCGTGGCAAATACACAGGAGCGAAATTCCTTCATTTAAGGATCATGACCTGTTCTCATAAGTGCATTATCTCTGCAAGAAAGCCTCTGTGCTGCAGAATCAATTAAAAAGAATGAGACAGAATGGAAGGATTAAAAAAACAACTGCAAGTGCAAAGCTGATAAGAGTGTTTGAAATCCTAATTTATCAGATAAAATGATTATCCTCGAAAGTAGTTTATGTTGCCATTAAAAACAATGCTGCCAGATTATGGGT
Source organism: Tylochromis polylepis (assembly GCA_015107715.1). Taxonomy (NCBI): domain Eukaryota; kingdom Metazoa; phylum Chordata; class Actinopteri; order Cichliformes; family Cichlidae; genus Tylochromis; species Tylochromis polylepis. The sequence continues at coordinate 6,824 of VVHJ01022717.1, forward strand.
CTTTTAAAGTTTACAGTTAAATGCCATACCTTATTGATTGCCCTAGCTGTTCCCCACTTATTTCCCATGCTGAATTTTAAAAAAAAAATTCTGGAAAGTGCATTTTTGCTAGATGGTGTGTAGTTTTGTTGACTGAAAAACTAAGTATTTGTGTGTATGTTGCTTTTGTTATTCCCTTTGTTCCATGCATTGGTGGCTCAAAGCTGTGCAGTATCAAGGACAATAATTGTAGAGGATTATTTGAATGAGTGAAACTGCAAAGCAATCATCCTTAGCTCCCTTCAAAGGAAGTGAAATATCCATATAATAAGAGGCAGATTATGTTTTAGTCTTTATCAACAAAAACAGACACATTCAGGCTCAGCAGAAAATCTATATTCTCTGTACAGTGCACAGTTTGATATCCCAGCCATCATGTCCTTTTAAATCCATTAATCACTTACTGACAAGGCAGCAAATGTAACTCCACACTAAAAGAGGCATCATAGATAAAGTCTCATCAGTCAGACTTTTGCTGCGCGACACCGATCACAGCTGAAAAGCATCACACAAAGTCTCAATACATGAGCAGCCTCTGTAATGTGTTCTAGAGATCAACAAGGCACAATGTGCTTTCATTTTGGCAACTGACAGAAGTTGTACTGGACCATGACCATGCTTAGCCATGCAAGTTCACGGCGACGATCAGCCTGCACTAGAGGAAAACAAGTAAACACAGGAGTTACGGGGAAGCTATTACCTATAGTGTTTGGAGATTATGTGATTTTAGCCCAGCTGAGCAGAGCTTTGATTAGATATCATTGTGCCTAACCCCAACCAGTATCACTCCCCCATTCATTCATCCATCCATCCATCCATCCTCTACCACTTATCCTTTTCAGGGTCGCGGGGGGGCTGGAGCCGATCCCAGTTGTCTTAGGGCAAGAGGCAGGGTACACCCTGGACAGGTCACCAGGTCACCTTATCACTCCTCATGAATGTGTCAAATGTATGTTAATTACTTTGCCTTAAGAAATGGGTTCCAGTAACAATACAACACTGTGTTTTGACACAGTCTCAATTGCGGACTGGTGGATTGTTGCTATTTTTTTAGACAATTCCGAAAAACATTTCCCTTTCTGGTATTTCATGATGGAAATTTACAACTTGAAATTTTTTGTTCAAATCACTACAGGACCACCTTCGAAGTAACCAATGAAAACCTGTCTCCTGACTTCCACATTCCCCTGACCTTAAATAAACATCAGCTTTTATCTGTAATGTATTTTACCCTTGAGAAAGAAAGCTGAGATTTAAACGTCCCTGATCCATACATATAAGATCAGCCTTTGTCTTCTAAACTTGATAACGTTGGAGGGCCAGCAAAAGCTTGCAGTGATTTGCAGCATTTACTCATGTGCATGGAGATTGAAAAAGACACTTAGACACACATGCATAAATAATATTCAGATAATCATCATCATCATCATGCATGCAGGATGTATTTTATCCTGTCTTCCTTCTCTCACCCCAACCGGTCGCGGTTGATGTCTGCCCCTCCCTGAGCCTGGTTCTGCTAGAGGTTTCTTCCTGTTAAAAGGGAGTTTTTCCTTCCCACTGTTGTCAAAGTGCTTGCTCATAGGGGGGGTCATATAATTGTTGGGTTTTTCTCTGTATGTATTATTGTAGGTTCTACCTTACAATATAAAGTGCCTTGAGGTGACTGATGTTATGGTTAGTCGCTGTATGAATTGAATTGAATTGAATTGAATCACTGCTATTTTTCAAAAACAATTTTATGCTATATTTACTGATCAGTACTGAACAGCAACATTTTTTCAAAAGAGCATATACAGCACAGACAAACAAAACCCAATGAGTAACTATACATTTTTGATAATGGTGTGTGCTGGTATTGTGTTTGTCTTTTAACGCTCATCTTAGTTTGCCCACTTTTTGATTTACAATTGCATCACTGGATGTCAGGAAGCTGCTGTGGGCCAGGGAGGTGAGGGGTTGTTTTGATCTGAGGCATGGCTGACAGTCTCTTTATCTCCTCCTGTCAGACAGAATACTGTTTGATCTGCAGCTTCTCCATGTCTTCTGTCTCTGGTCAAATAACCTTAGCCAACTCATAGAATCTGCTTTTACTGTTCTACGACTTCCAGGTTTGCTGAAAGTGTGATAATATTCTTAAGCGTATGAGGTTTTCTTGCTTAGAGTGTATGTTTTAAATACAATATAATATATACATGCATGGGAACAAATATATCCATATACACATGATTTACTTTTATTAATTATGTTATATTATACATGTATTGCAATTGGGTTACATTTATGCTGGCATACACACAAATGGACTGACGGACAGATGAATGGGCAGGTGAACGAGAGAGAGAGATATGCTGTGCTTAAAGTTTGAAGTTTGGCCGTGGCCTTTGTTATACAAGCAGCCAGCAGTGAACTGAATATGTTTAACTTCCTCTCTCTAACTCCATCTCCTGCTCTTTTACAGGACGTGTGTCTTTTAGCAGCTCACATCACAGAACCATACAAACGGCAATTAAAACGGATGTGCAACACTAGCTCTGCATGCGGAGAGAGAGAAGAGAGAGAAAGAAAAGAGAAATTGGAGGGGAGTGAGAGAGACAGAAAGAAAGAACGAGAGGAAGTATGTGAGGAAAAATGTACAGCACCACCTCTCCTTCAAAACCAGGAGTGATACTGTGTCTATTGATCTTTATTACAATAGCAGCAAGCTGTAAAATGTTTGATGGTTTTGTACAGATCTTAGTCCCCCTCATTCATAATTACTGCTACACATGTAGAACCAAGGGCAACTTCAGAAGGGGCGCTGTTTGAAAAGCTGCTGCCAGACTGTAGGGATGATGGAAAATCTCAGCGGGGCCTCACGGTAGCTCCAAGCCCTAAGGCTATCATCCCTCCTGCCTAACACCTGCAGCAACTTAAGTTTTACAAAGATGAAATTATAGAGCAGATTTTAAATAAGAAATGAGACCAACCTTGTCCCTTTGCCCACAAAGTAACTGCTTTATTTTGATTGATACTTTGTCTCTTTGGGTTTCCGAAAAAAGTCAGCATGCTCATTTTACAGAGAATCAAAATCTCATAGTTTGTGCAAAGTGACCTAAACTCTTTAATTTTAAGTCAGAAGTTAGCAGTTGATCTTGGCTACTGTGGATCTGAGTTTGTGTGCGTAGGCTATGAAAGCAAGTATGGACTGTTTCTTTTTTTCATTGTCTTTCTTTTTCAGATGTACCCAGCTGCATTCAAAACTACACCAAGAAGAACTAGGTGTAACTTCTTTTCCTGGAAAAGCAGTTTTGCTCTAGCCTAAACAAGCACTCCAGAGTCTTCATAACTTATTAGTCCAAGTCCTGTTTTCCAGGACAATGTGCAGCAGCTCACCAGGACCCTCAGGCTAGTCCTGGCTCTTCATCTTCTTTCTCTGCTGAGATTTTAATTTTTTCTCTGAGTCAGAACAGAGAGTGAGGAGACAACAGGCTCAAGGAACATATACTCCATGTTCTGTGTAGAGCAGAGCAATGAAAAAAGCAATTCCACAGGGAATGTGGATGATAAACACCAAGGATAAAAGATTACCAAGATGGAGCTAGGAAAAGGAGAGGAAAGAGTTACAGACAGAGAACAGTGTCCTAGTGAGAAGATTGTTGCTTCCAGCAGTTGAGAACAGGAAGAACAGTCTTTAGCCTGGCACACCCTGAATAATGCATCAACCTTTCTCTAGCTGGGCATATACATGGGAGCACTGATTTTTGCCCTCTGGCGTTGTTGGAGATATGAATAATGGATAGGTTAAATGCTTGTGTTAAGAATGAATTAGTATAGGGTCTGTTCCATGGCTGTATTTATGCAATTATTTGGTTCCGACTCTACCAAAGGAAACAAAGACAATATCATATTAAGATGCAGTGAAGGTCTGATCATACTGTGGCCCATGTACATCTAGAGGAGTTTAGGATTACCCCAGGTGATATCAAGCTGTCCCAGAGTATCCCCACCAAAAGCTGGAACCTCTCATGTCAGCCTGCTGCCTGCCATTGATTAACATTTAACAACCAGGGAATACTTTGTCACTGAAAAGAAAAGCAAACTTTGAGGTCTTGAAAGCACAGTAGAGAAAGATGGTGTGAATGAGGAAAGAAGGAAGTTAAAGAAGAAAAAAGCAAAAAGAAAAGATAAAGAGAGGTGCATGATACACACAGTACACAGGAAGCATTTTCACATAGCACATCATGTATAACTCATGAAGCCCTGACAGAGCAGTGCACACATTCCCCATTCTCACTGGCTGCCTCCGACTGGCAGACTGCACAGGCCAGGATGAACAAGTTGCTCCGTCTTTCTTTCTGTCTGTCTTTCTCTTCTTTCTGTCTCTCCAGGTTCTGGCACTGTTGTCCTGGGCTAGAGGGTATAAGGATAGCAGGAGGCTATAAGAAGACAGGCAGCATGGGCTACACCCATGTCCAGTGCTGGAACTGAGCTGGGTCACCCTGCTGGTTGTGCTGGTGAAGCTGGCTGTCTGCTCTGTGCCCATTGCTCCAGAGCAGTGCATTACAGACGGCCTTGTGTTTAGACAGTCTGACAGATCTCAACCTGCACACCCCAAGAACCCGGGGAATCAGCGCTCTACGCATATATCACCCCCAGCCAAGATCTACATCCTCTCTCTCTCTACTTGTCTGTTTTGTGGAGCTATCTGGATTTGTGTCTCTTCATCCTTCCCCACTTGGAATCTCTTTCCTGACTTTCCCCTCTGCTTTACTCCCTCTCTCTTGCCTCCCTTTTTCTCCCCCCAGTTCCCCTTCAACTCTGCTCTCTCTTATTCTCTCATGTTTCTCTCTCTGTCTCACCCTCCCTCTCCTTTTGAGATTCAATAAGAGCCCTGGAGGCAGGAGAGAGAAAACAGGGGGGTGTAAAAACATCTATGGTTTTATTTACAAAGGACCCAGGTATTGCCCGGCGTTAAATCCAGGGGAAATGATTTATTTTCCACCCATGTGTGGCACTGATCCCCGAGGCGTAACTCAACAGTGGACCGGCTTCGTGCTTGCAATTTATGGTGGCTGCAGTGGCTCATAAAGGAAGAATGGATTAATCTGGAACACGACATAAACAATATGACTCTGACAGCCCTATTAAAACCTGTGCTACTCAGCATCAATTCGCTTTCACACGCTCTCTATCTGTCTCACTCTGGGTCTCCACAGTTAGCGCCTGTTATTAGAAGGCCAATTGGTAGCGCTGGAAAACTGACCAGAGCTCACAGCCTTGTTATTGTGATTCCCAGAGTATCAGATTCAGAACAGGGGGTGGGGGGTGGAGGGTGTTGAGCATCTACATATAGCAACCGGACCTTTTAACTGTTTAGCCTTTGGACATCATAGGGGATATCGGATGTACTGAGTCCAGAGTGGAGGATCCCACAGTGCTTGTTACTGCTGGGTCGAGAAGGCTTCCTGTCTCAGCACCGGTGGCCTCTCATTTTCCATGAGCGGGGCTTCTTTTGGGAATGTGCTGCGCTCACTTATGTTGGCATGGACTTCTGTCTTTGGAGGTGTGCACAAATTCATAGGAAAACATGTTGTGCATGTGACACATGATATGGATTAGTAGATTCATATGTATACATGGACACACACACGTAGACAAGTAGATACCGTTCAAAGAGACGTAGTCAGCTGCTCCCTGATCCCCCTGGGAAGAAGTCACTCAACATCTTCAATAACCCCCAATAACCGACACACACGCACACAGCTATGTCATTTCCTTAGCTCCATCGCTGTCAGAGACAGGTGTGTGCTAAGCTAAGCAGAAAACACCCACACAGAGGCAGCATCCATCTAACCACAGAAGCTTTTAACACATTTAAAAACAGCATTTCTAAGATAGCAACCTGTCTCTGAGACTAAGCAAACGAAAAAAAAAACAAAAAAAACAAGAGACAGAGTTACTAATTTATGTCCAGCAAAGGATGAAAGCTTGAAAACATCAGGCAGGGAGAGAACAGCCCTGAAATTGAAATCAATAAGTTCATTAGACTGCAGAGCCCGTTCGTGCTGCACCCTCAACTTCCCCTGCAGACAAACACAACAACACATGAAAAAAAAGGGGGACGAAACAAGGCTTGACCTATGTCCACTAGCCAAGCATTCCATTTATTTAGCCCTTATCACAAGCCTGATCTGAAGAGGCAGCTACACAGTGATAACGCCTCGGGATAATAGCAAGACCAGACAGGGCCTGACCAAAGAATGACAGCCAGAAGAAAAAAGAAAGTGAAATAAAGAAAAATGCATTTGGGATCTTCTTGACATTCATTCTCTTTTTTCTTTGTTTACAAACACGCAATGCTGAAATATGAGAGGCTTGTAGGAAACTTTTTTTTTTATGCTGCCTCCCTTTTTCAAGCCTGTAATTTAGTGGATCCCCATCAATAAGTGAGAGAACAGCTTTGTGGATGCTTGGCCTGACAGCTAACAAGACCCTGGCTCTATCTGCAACAAACAGACAGAATAACAAGCACTGTTGTCTGTTTGCACACATTGAACAAACCATGAATACAGTTCATCATTCATGCAGTAGTACAGTACTGTCAAACCTAAGCATACTGTACAGAGACGTGTGTGTGCGGGGAAAATGCCAAAGAAAAAGTTTTTACCATCTGAGTGACCTGAATAGTGTTTCTACTTGTACAGTAATAATCTCCAGAGCTCTGCGGGGAAGTAAAGATCAGTGCAGCTGATGTCTTCCTCCACCTGAAACTGGGTCCATTATAGCTCCAGTCCATATCAGCAAGGCCCTGCAGCCTGTGTCACACCACTTCCTATTGCTGATTTATGGTTACAAGGCTCATGGGTGTTAGCACACTGCATATTCTCTCAGACATGTGCACACGCACACACTTAGGTACACACAAAATCAATGAGGCACAAATTGTTCATGACCTGAGCTCAACTTGCTCTACCAGAGGCCAAATTTGTCTTCAAGGGCGTCTTTATCGTGCTAAAAGACCCCTTTTCACCTGCAGATTAGGGTGCAAGACTAAATGGTCTGGCTAGACCGAGACCATATCTCTAGTCACACAAATGAAATACGAATGGACTTATATATATCTACAAAGGAAAAATCTTTATTTCAGTCCCTCTTATCCTAATACCTAAGCAACTCTGTAAAACATTTCTTTAATACTTTCTTCTTCTTCTTTTTTTTTTTTTTAAACCAGAAAGACAAACTGTTCACCCTCTATCCGGAAGCTCAGGGAGTCACCATCCCAGGGGGCTTCTGGGAATGCAAAAACACTGCTGCAGTTGGCAAGCTGCTGTTTGCCAAAGAGTTAAACAGAAGCCAAAATATTTGTTACGGACTCATTTCATTTCCTGGTAGACACATCCAGCACTGCAAGGCAAATGTGAGAACAAGCTTTTACATAGGAAAGCTCAAAGGGAACCAAGCGTCAAGCTTTTTTTCCTTAACAGAAACAAGAGCAGCTTTGGAGCTTTTTCAGAAAGCATGGTCACTTAACAAAATTGGGGAGACAAAGGAAAGCCCAAAATGTTCTTAGGATCTATTCGCTTGATGAGTCAGTGAATCCATCAACAGCCATCTGTGCAGAAATTACAATGGACATTAAATCTTCCTGTTGGATCTAGATATAAATATACAATCTGAATGTAAAGCACACCTAAAGTTTTAATTCTTTGCAAACCCACCATTCAACTTGCAGCCTTGCTTTTCCCAAGATGGAATAAAGATTCTGCATTTTCTGTTCCAGTTCTCTTGCCACGTGTACTGCTGAACTTTATTCAGTAGTATACTGACTACATAGGAGTGTGTCCAGAGGCGTTTCATAGCTTATCCATATTTAAGGTCTGGAACTCGCTGGCAGGGCTTAGCCCCGGGCGCACGAACAAGTCAGCCATATATATATACAGGAGACAGGGCAGTCTTAGAAGCCACTGTTGACCATTTATTTATGAAGTCAAAGCTCTGTGGCAACAAGGTATCCACTCTGAAACAACTTAAAGTGCTTATATCCAAGCTGAATATTTCATCTCTGAATCTCTACTCCTTTTGAGCCCTTTTTTAAGGTAAAAGTGAGGAGAACAACACAGGACAGGCAAGAGAAGAAAAGAAAAGAGAGGACACTGCAGGTGATGCAAGACCCCTATCTAACCCAGTCAAGGTAAACAGGTGGGGCTGGAAAAGTGAGAGGAGGAGGAAGAGATGGGAGGGAGTATGAGTGCAGCTTACAGGCCTCCTCAAGGTCAGCAGAAGGAGAAGCTTAGTATTCGCTCTCTCTGTCTTTTCTTGGGTGTGCACTAGCTCATTCTTTTGTTTCTTGCCTTTTCTCTATCGCCCTCCTTTTCTAGCACAAGCATCTGAGAAAAAAAGAGAGAACCTTTTTTTGTGTGTGCCAAGTGAAAAATAATGCTTAGGGCAAAAAATAGGACCTCAGAAAACAAAACGTTGTTGGGCATAGATTTGACAACATGCAGGGAATCTTTCTATCTTCTGACAGGACTCAGTCTGTTATGAAGCCAGGATACAGAGCAGATATCTCAGCTCCCTCAAAATGTAAATGCACACAAGCCAGGAAAAAAAGAGCACAGTCCTCCTTTTCTCTCATTCTAGCTCTGCCTCATCTGCTTTCACTTCACTTTCTTTCATTTTGGTCTGTCTATCCATAGTTTGTGTGTGAGTAGAGAAGCAGCTGGCAGGTGGCTGATGTGTGCAAAGGTATTGGGGCCTATGAAATATTTACCAAAGCAATAATGACTCCCTGGACAGAGTTAGTGGTGGAAAAAGGTAAGGAGAGGAGAGGAGTAAAGAGCAAGAAAAAAGAAATAGGCGAGTGAAAAGTGTCTGTCTTGTTTTTTGTCAAAAGCAGGGGTGAACATCAGTGAACGAAGAACACCTGAGACTTCCACACTTAAAGATGAATATTGTTGCATTATTGTGTAATATCAAAGTTAAGACAGCAAATCCAAAATAAAGTGCAAGGGTGACATTCCTTTTTCTTTTAAATGACGCATGACAAAAAGTCAGATCATTAAAAAAATATACAGCAGCAACATGCATTCAAAAAAGAGCATACTAGACTTTATCTGGTGCTTACATATGAAACATTTTTGCAGAATAAATTATATTTACTGTTTCTTCAGCAGATAAAGAGTATGAAATTAGTCAGATTTTTAAAAAAATCTAAATCGAAATATATTTTGTAAAGGAAACAACAGTGCCTGAACCATACGTGAACACACATTTGAACACACAAAACTCTCCTTGTAATTTTACCCTCTCTGAGGCGTTTGAAAAGTAAAACTTCTAGGATGGGTGCTCCTGTGGTGAGTCTTTAATGCATGGGCCTCCTCTTGTTTGCAGAGAGGATTCGGCACCACACTGTGGGCCAGTTTGATCCGGACAGCCAACAGAGCCTGCTTCAGATGAGACAAGGGGAGGAAACTCTACTGTGGCGTTGCTGTTTTCCCTTCATAGCAATACCAGGATGCTGGGGTGGCTCAGAACAACAGTGAGCTCTCTAACCCAAGACTTTGGGTTAAGGATGGAAGGAAGAACTGCCTCGGTGCTGCAGAGGTAGGGGGCCCATTTGGATGTGTCTACAACGGGAGGGAGCTGCAGATAGAGAGCAAAGGTTGGGACAAACAAACATGAACCTTTGCACTCTCTGACTCTGTTTGATAGCCCCACAGGTGAGAGGAAAAGTATTGGAATACTTTAAGTATAAGTGCTTTCAAGTTCCAATGAAAGATTTTTGAAGTGAGAACTGGAATTAAATGAAATTGATTGGAGTAGAAGAAAGCAAAAGTTTTTGCTTCACAAAAATGTGCAATATTTTCTGTGTTATGATAATCTACTCCAAATATATAACACTTTTATCAAATCAGTAACACTAGTAGAATGTGCAAGATTACTTTAGCCAGTTGTTTATTAAAGCAACCTTTAAATAAATTTAATTTGTTTAATTTGAAACATTTTACAGGGTTGCATTGGTATATTTTTTCATTTGCATTAATGACGTTCAAACCTTTAACCGAGTGCTATTAGACCAGTAATCAGCTTTCATACAGTTACTTTGTGCAGCTAGGAAACAAAGATTCTGGCATTTCCTACCATTTTCCTTCTGCACATTCATTTAACAGTGAGCTCCATGGCATGTAAGCATGGAAGATTTATGTCAAAGTGCGAGTATGTGTCCAAAACATGACACTCCCTGTGTACTCCCTGAAGCGAGAGGCTACACTTCCTGATCAGCAAGCTTGACACACTGGACAGCTGACATTTGACCCCTCATTTCACCTGTGTCGCGGAGTGACACTGCAACCCATTCTCTGGCTCCTGCAGGGTCACTGGGGTCACAGTTGACACAGCAGTACTGTGTTATGCTGAGCTATGAGAGCCTCCACACATCAGCACCGCTCCTTCACTCAGGAAATCTGTGTCAAACCAAATGGATTCTAAAGCTGTTTGTGTAAATGTGTATGTGTGGACTTATTTTTCTTCTTCTAAAAATATTAATAACATAAACAATAGTAGCAGTATCAGAAGCAGCAACAGTGGTAGTAGCAATAGTAGTATATTAATATAATGTAATTATTAATTGGTGTTAAAATGTTATTTTTTTATGTGGCAGTGTGGGTCGTTGAAGTATATTGAGCTAGCCCTGTCTTAACATGAGGAATTTCTTTCATTCCAAATATTGATTGTTTCCCTCCTTCACATTTCTTTATTAACAAAACATTACATTTCCCTATGTAGACATTACAAAAAGTAGAGGACTAAGAAAGAGAAGATGGATAGAAAAGCCTGAGCGCCTTTTAGAATAAATCAGTCACAGGGGGCCAACCAAACTAGCCAATCTGTATCATTTGCGATTGATCAGTTTGACAGAGTGTGGTGTGGCAGTGCTCATTGGCCACATCTGACAAATGACTAGACACGACCTTAAGAGCTGACCTACACACTACTTGGAGAGGACGGTAGGGGTTGGGGGGGGAGCCACAATGAACATACAAGCAAGCCTAGGAGAAAAATCTATGCAGCTGAAGTGAAACAGCATTTCGTCTGATGAGCGATGTTAAACAACAACTGGACCGGCAGGCAATTACCATGATTGGAGTGCTGTGCCTTGTGAAAGCCATCAAGACAAAGACAGGAAGACAGAGTTAGCGGAGAGGCAGAGTATCCCCACCTTCTCCCTCCTCTGTTGGTCGCAGAGGCCCAGCGCTCATTAGCATGCATGCTTTTACAGGCCTGGCCAAAACACTCAATGCGCTCCACTTTATTTATTAGTAAATAGAGACAGATGGTGATGAAGAGGTGGTATTGACTACCCATAGCCTTTTAAACAGGAATCAATGGCAGGGGTGGAGCCCTGAGATGGGGGACATTAACTCGCTAATATAGCCTTATGAAATGTGCCAGGTCTGACTTCAGAGGCTAAATTTTCTCACTCTATGAAGCCCTCAGACAGTACAGTAAACCGAGTCCTGTGTTTGTAATAGCAAAAAGACATCTTTATTTGTGAACTGACTGCTGTCAGCACATGTATAAGTGGATATGCAGCACTGAGCTGAGCGTGTATGTTGCAGATTTTATTTTAATGACAGAAAAGCATTAGCACCTAGCAAGGAGTGGATGGATGGATGGATAGATGGATAGATAGATAGATAGATAGATAGAGTCTTATGTCTGACATGAAGCTGAAGCTCTCTGTAGAACTCCTGTCAGAGGTCATCTCCATCATCTATATTAATAAGTCTTTATCATCTACCTGCACTGTCTGCCAGCACACACCAGCCACAATTGAACACAGAACAACTCACCCCTCCCCAGTCACCCCGCAGCCCTCTGCACAGGGACTGGCTGAGCTGTAGTGAGCCAGCGCCTTAAACCACCTACTGCCGAGGCAATTAAGAGTTTAACCTGGATGCAGCCCGGGGAATCCAGAGAGAGACTCCACTCAAATAGAGCAAGACTCCGCAGAAAGACAGGCAGGCAGAGAGAAAAGTGAAGTAAGGATGTGTGAGAAATAGAAGACAAAGATCCTGCGAGAAGGGAAAGGAAGGAATGGATGGAAATTGACAGAGAGCAGGTAAAAGTAAGGGAAGAAAACATGTCTGAGTACACAGCTAGACTGGAGAATGGCAGAGTCTGGTGGAGGCAGAGAGAGTGAATCTCAGCACAGTGTACACAGCCCTCTCCTCCAAGAGAAGAAGGTCACCAGCTCTCTCTGAGGACTCCCTTAAATAAAGTCCCCCATCCTGCACTTTTCTGGGCAAACAACCTCCTCTGCTCTTTATTAACTAAATATGAGGGGACTTTGACCGGGGGACAAAAATTCAATATTTTCCCCCCACCAAATATTTAAACCAAGCAAATAAACACACAAATAAATAGATCTCCTCTGCCACGGGAGAAGGGGCCAGCCAGTCCCCTGGATGTAATTTGACGGCCCACTTACTTGGAGGGCCAGAGCATAGTGCTACTCAGACACTCATTTGAAGGGCTGTCAATCAAGGGGCAGCAGTGTTGGCGTTGGAGATATGTGTGTATGTGTATGTGCCACTGAGGGTTTGAGTGTGTGTTTAAGGAAGCTGGCCAGCAATTCATTCTCAAGGTTGGAACAGATAAGGTGAGCATCTCTCCTGTCAAATACATCACACCTTCCTGCTTCCTTTACTACCCTTTTTAACTATTCCTCGTCCCTCCTTATTTCAGTTTCTCACTTCTTGTACATCTAATGACCTAATATTTGCAGTTTTGTCTTGTCTGCCTCCTTAAGAAACATTAATCAGAATGGCAGAATAGAAATAGAAAAATTAAGTTTGAAGGCCAGTGTGCTCCTACTTCTGTTTTTTTTTAAACCCAAATAGTTCTGCCTGCTATTCTTCTTCTTCTTCATCAAGACTTTTCTTTCATCTTTTTTAAAATCTAAATATTTGTCTGACATTTGCTTGTTCTTTTGTTACGGCCAATATCTTAAATATGACAAAAGCTGCAATACATGCCAGTATTTGACAATAAACTGAATTAAATTAAAAATGGTCAATATGACACATTTGTCCTCAATTGCCTCGAGGTATAATGGATCTCTTGTAAGGTATTTACTTCATGTAAATGAAACTGCCCTCCCTAGAAAAACAATAGCACTAGTCATTTGTGCAAACAGCTTCAAACAATCCATATTAGTAGTTAGGGCCAAAGCTGCGTAGTACAAGGTTCTCTGTAATGCAGTTCTCTGTACAGTTACTCAGAGGATGTTGAGAAAATTAAGTGTTAGAAAATGATGGTACGCAGGAGCTGATTTGCTGCTTGCTCTAACCCCCCCCAAAAAAGGAAGAAAAAACGTGCGTGTGTGTGTGTGTGTGGGAGAGGGAGTGTGATATCAAAAAGTCCTTTCATCCATTTTAGATGAGATGCAGATGACTCAATTATACTTGGCCTGACATCAAGACCACTTGGCGGAGAAGCTGCTAACGCTGGAAAACGATCTATTTAATCCCGCTGATATGAATGGCATGGTGCTAACAGGGCTCACAACGACAAGAGAGGGAGACAGGTATGAGGGGAGATGCTTTGGTACCACTCTGGAGAAACAGGGCTCAGTGCATGTTATGGTGAGAAAGTGAGGAGGGGGGTGATGCCTCCTCAATGATGCTATGTGCAATATTTTAGTTTATACCAAACATAATCTTAGTGGTTATGTTTTGTCCGATAATACCCACTAAGGAAAACTTAAGTAAGGTAAAGGTGAAGCTGAAATTACACTACCATTCAGGAGATAAAGCTGAGCACCAACAACCGAAACAACTCTGGATTGGTGCCCTAAAAGAATCCAGGTGATTTCAAATAAATACATCGCACAGTGGAACAGGCACTTTAGTCTATAAATACTTTTGATCTTCTTGCTTTTTCTTTAAGAGCGATACTATAACTTTGAACAGTGAGTGAAAACCTTAACCAGAGGTGTACAGGAAGGCTTGGATAAAGATGAGGCATGAAAGGAAAAAAAATGGGTCATCCACTTCAGATTGGAAATGAGAGTGGAAGAACTAAAGAGATTGTGGTCCTGCAGGACAGATGATTTGGGGGCTGCTGGTCACTAGAGCCAGGGCCACAGCAACGACCCACAAACATGCTCTACATTAGATCAGACTGCTGTTTGATCTGCGAGGCCTCTCTGTCCCTCAAGACTGCCTCTGCACTTTTCATCTGCACACAGATAAATACACACACATTCATCATGACATACCCTCTGTTCGTCAGAGCTGCTCAGCTGCCAGGCCCCCGACTACATCAACATCAGCATCATGACATACCCATCACTTCACTCTCATTCTAATACTAAGTGAACTGTGGCCTGGGAACACGTCAGTGGCAATGAGACTGCTAAAAGAGAGGACAGGTGCTTTGCAGGATCAGATGCTTCAGATTTTAGCAGCTCCAGTTTGCCTGAGTTTGGTCTGGTCACAACCTGAAAGAAGAGAGAAGAAAGGATAGGATACTTCAAAAATTAATACATTTACACTTTTATGGTTTCACATACCCAACTATATAAATTAAACATCAGTAGTGATTTTTGACTATTGAAAGAAGGATGTAACTGTACACTGGTATTTTATCTTGACCTTATGGAGCAATGTTTTGTAACATTTAACATATAAATTCCATCAAGAAATGTTCATTGATAAATCTAAATGAGATGGATATAATCAGGAAAATAAGACAGGGTGATAAAGTCAAAGTCATAATTTACAGTGACAGTCTTTTCATGTGCTGCCTTGTATTTATGCTGATGTGAATCTTCTCCAGCCTGCCTTTTTTATGACCTTTAGTGCAATTAACAGTTGCAAAACATTAGGGCTTGTGTTGCTTCACATGTAGTCAATCAAGTCAGTGTTTTGTCGGTGTTGAGTGGTGTTTGTCTGTGTTGGTGACAAATGAGCATGGCCCTTCCCACTGCTGACAGCCGCCCCAGAGCTGCGATACTATCTTCAGCTCTTCAGCCTGCTTCTACAATTACTACTGCTTCTGTGGCCCCAGGGCTTCCAACCACAGCCAGCACCCTGGAACCTTGGACACACACACAAACACACTGGGTCAGATACATTACCCACATCTATTTCTTTGTACAGGCTCGTGTTCAGTCATTTTTACACATGTATTCATTCTTGAACATACATTTTTAGCATGCACTGCACATGTACTGATAATGCACAAAGCCTCATCCAAACAGACTGTCACTTGCTCACAAGAGGGTAATCTAAATAGACCATGGTTAAGGTCAGATTTCCTTAGTCCTCAATAGAAGCAGTCCTTCACAGACACTGGTAGAATAATTTCTCACACACACACAAACATATATATACATATACATATATATATATATACGTATATACATACACATATATATACATACACACACACATATATATATATATATATATATACACACACACACACACACACACACACATACACATACACATATACATACATATATATATATATATATATATATATATATATATATATATATATATATATAGGACAAGCTTTCTTAAACTTTTGGATCTCCA
>VVHJ01022722.1:8371-26331 GCA_015107715.1 Tylochromis polylepis
TAAACAGCTGGGGCTGACTGTGGTTTATTGCGGGGGGTGGGGGGGTGGGGGTCCATACTGCGAGACGATCAAAGGCCCAGAGTATCCTACAACCTACAAACAAATGTAAAAAAAAACAAACAAACAAAATCATGTACAATAATAAAGTGGAACAATAATCTGTTTGAACTTTCTCTTAGATACAGATAGGCCTCTGCTGTTTGCAGTCTAACGCTTTTATTTTGTTTTTTCTTTTTCTTTCTTTCTTTTTTAAGGATTTAAGGATAATTTACGTAATTGTAATAAATATTCAGTTTAATAAGCAGGCACGACTTTTATCAAATGCTGGCCATATTTTAAAGATTTCTCTTTCATCTTTAAGAGTAGCTTTTTCATTGCAATACATAGATAATTATTAAAATACATATTTATACCAGCAGGCTTTGACAGGAGATTTTTGGAGTTAAAAAAGAGAGAGAGAGGGAAAAAAAATAGCCAACTTGGCAAGCCTTAGGTTGGGAAGTTTCGGTGGTTCATTTGGGTTGTTTGCGCCATAAAGCTCGATGGTTACAGCCCAGAGCTTGTAGTAAAAGTCTATTTTTATCGTTTTCTTCCTGTAATAAAACATTTTCCCCACTTCATTTAATTTGTATATAACAGAAGTAAAAGCTTTAACTTAAAAAAAAAAGAAGAAGACGAAATGGATTTTAAAACATTTCAGGATCGAAACAGAGGAGCATTTTTTTTTAAATTCTCTAGCACCATTTAGGATTTTAAATGTTGCATTATATTTGTGTGTTATTGTTGGGAAAATTTAAATAAAAAAAATTAACGCCACATTACCGCTTTTCTTAAATGCTACACAAACTACACTTTATTTTAGCTGAAATCAAGAACGATGAGGTATTTTCCGTGTGCGCAGTATATTCACAAATGCATCAAAATCTGACCATTAAAAAAAAACAATATCAAGTTACCAAAACAATAACTTAAATAATGCAAATAGGTAGCTGAAAGACATTCAGGTAGTCAACAGATCCATGCAAATATCAAATGACCTAAGGTAGCTATCTGTGTGCGGCAGTACAACACATCAAAGTTCTCATAAAACACTTGTTCCTCTCGATATTATAAGAAAAAAAAAACACCCAGCATTGTTTCAAAAGCACTAACTTTACAACAACATGTGTTACAGGAACATTAAGGACAGACATCAGTTTTCCCTTTCAACCCCTCACCCCTCCCCTCCCAACCAGGCTCTAATCCCAGGTCTGTCCAGAAAAAAGAAAACAGTTAACTGTCTCTCCGTCGGTCTTTGTTTTCTTTCTTCATCTTCATCCTGCGGTTCTGAAACCAGATTTTTACCTGTCTCTCGGTCAAATTCAGCAGTCTCGCTATCTCGTATCTACGATCCCGGGGAAGGTACATGTTAAACAGAAACTCCTTTTCCAGTTCGAGGATTTGATGCTTTGTATATGGGCAACGTTTTTTTCTGGTGGGCTTTGCGTGAAGCCAGTTGGATGACGGGTTATCTGGAAACCATGAGACAAGAGAGTTAACGCTATGGAGATAAGGGTTAAAAAAAAAATCAAGCCCTGCTAATTCATTTTTACGCACATTTTTTCTTTAGAGACATTCTTTTTGTCTGCACAGAGGCAATTTTGAGGTTTTTCTCTGGCAACATTTATAACAAATTTCTTTGGAAAAATGCGCAGAATCTGACGTGAATATTAGGGTCATAGTCACCTTATTTATTATTTTATTAATTTATTTATTGGATGTGACCTTAATCAGCTAGGAGACCACTGTGTCTCAGTACCTTTGAAACAATGCACTCCTCTAATAGCGATATACCCGTTTTTTTAAGATAATACAAGCCAATGGCATTCAAAACAATTCCTCCACATTCTCGATAAATTAAACCCTTTTACTTATGCTATCTAAATGTTTACATTTAGATAATAAAGTGACAATAGTAAAAATCCAAACCCTGCATTGCTTACTTGGATCCACCTCCCTTTTTTCCTCTACTGACGGATTCTCTTCAGCGGCTTTAGACGCAGTTTCGCAGGGAATCTCCACAAGAGACGCACCGTTTTCAATGTCAGACAAAAGATGCGTGTGGGTCTCCAAAGTCGTGCATTCAGCACTCCCAATCGGGGGTTCCGGTTTTATCTCATAGTGCATGCCTGTCGATGGTAATCCCGTCAAACACAGGGACGCAGAGACCGGATCCAGCGCCCAAGAGCGCGTAAACATGCCATCGCTGTCCCCACTCGTGTAAGGGTGATGTATATATGTCGGAACGGCCGTGTTTGGAGGGTGGGCCGAGATGGCACTCCACGAGCCACCAAAAATAGAAGATTTCGCCTGCAATGGGCACGACTCCTGTCCGCCATATTCGGTGACCACCGCCTGCTCCACCCCTGCAGCTGACGAGGAGTACCTCGGTGCCATATCTTCCTGCTCGGGAAGAATGCGCGAGTCAATGTAATAACTGGTCCCCAACGTCGACATTGCAAAGACGCAAAGTAAGAAAACGGCGCTCTACAGTCCTGCAGCGTTTAGAAAAAAACGATTCATTGCATGATACGCTGCCGCTGTCGTGCGCCAGCTAGAAACTCAATGCGTCCAGTAAGTTGAACCTTGCCCAAGACTGGATAGGGCGCCCCAAACACGTGACCGTGGGACAGAACAATAAATAATAAATCAGCCTAGCGCTCGGCTAAATGGCCACCATTTTCCCCCACCATATTTTAATAGCAAATCCCCGTGCTTTATTGGGAACTATTTCGTTTATAAGCAATAAACGTTATGATTTTTGTCAAGAGAGCTTATGTTAGTGTAATCAAATCTAGCTGTAAATAGGGGCGGGGGTAATAATCCTTTAAATTATCCATTTGTAAAATCATCAAACAAGGTCTCCAGCTAATATATATATAAATTCATTAAAAAAGCATCATAGAGTTATTTATCCCCCATCAAAAAAAGACTGTAATCATTTAATGACCTCTATAAAACTCCCAATAAGAGCAAAAATTAGGCTCGTGGTGGTGGCAGATAAAGTATGTCAAGATTTTACTTTTTTATATATACAAAAGCAGCAAACCCGTCATTAAAGAATCACCAGAGTTTGGAAGATTTAAACATACTGGGACAGTTTCCAAAACGCACATAGTTGCTTCTGCGTGGCTGTGGGTCCACTTTGAAGGCAATCTAAAACGGAAAGTGGGATGAGGTTATTTGGGTGCAATATACCAGGCCCCTTTTATCACGGGCAATTGGGTTGTTTTTCTTAAGGTTACAACCTGGCTGTCTAAGCTAAATATCACCAATAAAGCTCAGCCTTTGTGTCCTTTCTCTGGCTCAGGCAGACGCATCCGGCATTTCGAGGCAACTGGCAGACTGCAATGATCATAACCGAGGCCTTGTCTGTCCTTTCCCCCTCTCCAGGACGCATACCACTGCGAATTCTTTCATATCCCAGTTTTCCAACACTGCTCCTTTTACACACATGCACTCACAATCATACACAGCGGAGACCCTAAGATTATGGACGTGGTTAAAACTTGGTGTTTCTTTTCTTTTTTTAAAAATTCCATAGTGTAGTCATGTGGACTTGGCTTTATAACCAAAAAGAAGAAAGATAGTGGTCTATCCCTTTTGCGCAAAGCTATAAAACGCATTATTGCACTTTTTGGAATAATACCTTTTATGCCTCTGAAGCAGTGTGCGCCGAGCAATTAATAAATGCAATCAGTAATTAAGAGTGATTCACTTTTCATGATGCGACGAGTTTTACTGAGGTAATCAAGGCAGTTTCGTGTTGTGGGAGAAACAATATAGCCCAACAACATGAGACTACCTAAACCACTCCACAGCCCGCTCTCCTCTTCTGGATTTTTTTCTTTTCTGTTTTTTTTAAGTGTGAAATTTTGCAGACGTGTAGCCTGCTTTATTATTAGTAACAATTTTTAGAAATTTCCAAAGGCGCAGAACACAGTGTACAGGCAGTTAGCAACCACAAGCTGAAAATATCCAATAAAACGGGTTACAGTGTCCCATTTGGAGCTGCTTTTCGTCGAATTAGTCCGAATGCGTTATTCCTTAGGCGTCTAGATTGTGGATTTTACCATTTAAAAAGTTGAATGCAACAAAAACTAACGTAATAACAATTTCAGATAGTTCAGAAAATCACAATCAAAGGATCCACGCTTTGTGTGGCACATTTAAATGTGATGTCAAGGACAAAAAAATACAGCGACGTAACAAGCTACTGAAGGCCTAAACTGTGAAGAACGTCACGCAGTAAAAGTGTTAAAAAGAAAAAAAAACAAAAAACAAAAACAAAACATAATTAACCGTACAAAGAGCACAAATGCGTTTGCACTGTACCGGTGCCAGCTTTAAGATTTAAACAACCCGCAGCTCCTGGTCTGGCTTTGTGAATGAAATAAGAAGGCTGCAGTTGCATGGATGGGTTTTATTCATTTGACCAGCAAAATGTGCAAATATTCATCAAATCTCTGGGCTTCTTTAGCAGTCACACAAAGACCTACATGTAACTGGAACACAAGTTTCCCCAAGGGTTAGTCCAGCATGCAAATTCCAATGGTTCACTCAGGTTGAATAAAGAATATGTACAAGCCTGAAGCTCTGAAACACTGTGGTCACATTCTGAGCTTTATCAGCTGATCAGTGTTACAAATGTAACTATTTATAAATACAAACACGACAAAATAAATCAGACGTGAAAACAAAAGTCATTCAAAAAAGACCAACAATCAATAAGTTAGCAGTAGGGTCCTATTTTCATTATCACAGTTGGGTGTGGGCTCTGCACAGGCGTCCTTCCCATGGATGGAGGAGGGCGCCAAAGACGCACAGTCTCATGAGAAACTGAAGCTGCTGGAGAGCTCTCGGATCCTGTTTTCCCGGCTCATTTTTTTCAGTTTCATCCTCCTGTTTTGGAACCAGATTTTGACTTGCCTGTCAGTGAGGTGCACGCTACGGCTGATCTCCAGACGGCGCTCTCTAGTCAAGTACATGTTGAAGAGAAACTCCTTCTCCAGCTCCAGAGTCTGGTGCTTGGTGTAGGGGCAACGCTTCTTTCGACCACTCTTAGCTGTAAGCCAATTAGCCGTACTTTCCATCTTCCCATCCCCTACAATGGAAATTAGCCAAATGTTAGGCAACTGGTGTGACAAACGCCATCTTTGTTAGAAATAATGAACGGATAACATTCAGAATATAATGTAAACAAAACATGCCAGTGTCTACATATGAAAATGTTCACTCAAATATTGTAACAACTATATGTATTTAGTGCAAACGTTTGCACTTGCAACTGTTAGTAAAAGTATATATGTCCGCGTACAATGTCAGATATTGGAGATCTAAATGATCGCCACTTGGATTTTACGCACAAATATCCGAGTGGTTGGAAAGCTGCAAATTAGCATCTTACCAGAAACTGATATTTACCTCGCTAAGCAGCAGTCACTTCCATCTTTATTAAGACATAAAACACAAACTGTACAGTCTGCTGAAATTATAACGAGGCCTGTGTTCCTTTGAAGAGGGACAAATGAAATCCGACCTGTGCGAAGGATAAATTGACTAGACTGACCTTGTTGTTGCTTTAGCCTAAAAAATGCAAAGAATCCTTGACATTATATATTATAATAATTTTAAATATATATATAATTAAGGTGTGTCTTAAATAACAGTTAATTATATTAGTACCAGTTGAAATAAATCCACGAGGCCTGTTTAAATATTCACAGCTAGAACGTCGTATCACTGTGGGGTTTTTTGTTTTGTTTTGTTTTCCTTTGAGAGAAACAATATCTCTGCATCTCTGCTCTGATTAAGCCAAGTTTAATTTTGCTTCCTGTCTGATAAACTTTTAAGTGCCTGACAGTTCCCCAAAAGCACCAATCTTCCTCGCGTATTTTTGTGCTCAGAAATCTTACGCTTTAAAGCGCATCTCCTATTTTTTTAAAATCATATTTCTGCAGCTAACGTCAGCTCTTCACCTTTTACGAGCTTTTCTGGACACTCCGTACTGCATGTCTCAGTTGGTTCGGGGGAGGATGAGCCTTCCGAGGAGAGGCGGCTGTCCTCCCCTCTGGCCGGGGCGCAGGGCGCAGGGACAGGCGCCTCCTCGTGGCCCTCTCCATGCTCCGACTCCGCAGAGGCAGCCGGCGGCTGGGAGGCTTGACTGTCCAAACGGGCAGGTCGTTGCAGAGTGAAGTGATTCATGTTTGGCTGGACATCATGATAAAGCCTGGAGGACGTGTATGTCTGAGACAGGCGGAAGTAGCCGGGGACTGGCACCGTGTTGCCGCTACCCGGGCAGGATGCGCTCGAGTAGGATATGTCATCTACTGTCGCTCCTTTAGGACATTTATCAGACTCATAAAGGCAATAAGCGCTCTCCTCTTTTATACTCGGCGAGAATGAACACTGAGCCATATGCTGGCCGCTGGGCTGATCCACCCGACAAGATCTCGACGTTTCCAGCCACGTTTCCATTCCTTGAACATACGAAGCAGCAGAGGGGATCACGCTTTGGGTCGTTGGCTCGTTGCGCTTGCCGATCCCCGTGAAACAAGAGCCACCGGAGAGCCCATATGAATATTCCGACGCCGGTGGCAAGTACACGCTGTTACTTTGGTAATACGAACCGCTGTCGGTTCTCAAGTTGATTAAGGAGTCCACAAAAAAGGAATTTCCAGCTTGGTTGTTGGGGCATGACATCGCTGTGGTATAATTTGACGGTGGATGAAGATAGCCCTTTCTGGCTGACATTTCTTGTGCAAAACATTGCTGAATAATTACTGATACTCACGATTCTCACTGTAGCCTGCAGCCAATTAAAACACCAGGCGACTACAGACTCCTCCCAGTCCCGACCAGGCATCTCCACTGTGTCATATATTTTGTTTTAGGCTAAGTAAAGAGAAACTTTGAGAGGGGAAAAGTGGTGTATCAGATGGGTTTAAATAAAATCTTTAAATCTCCTTAAACTCTTCCACCTATAAGCCTCGAGGTGCCTGCGTTACTTTTAGCACAACAACCCCTATTTGACAACTCAGTTGTTGAAAGCTGTCCCTACCCATTATGTACAATGCATAGCTTTATGACCAGTTTTACAGCACTGTAAAAATGAGGGGTTCTAGAGGTGCCTCTGAGAATCTCAGGACGCATAGAGGATCCAAAATGTGTGGGACTCTTTGGTCCAGGGACTCTTAACCTTTCTTGTGCTCATCTGATTGTTAATATTATTGGCCAGAACCTTTTAAAATTCCTCATGGACTGTCCAATAGCAGAGTGGACAGCTGCTCAAATTTGTCGCATTCATGCCAAAACTTTAGGTCACGTTTTGGTGTGAATATTATGGATTAAAATGTCACGACAAGGGAACTTTTATTGCAGATGCTCTGCTGAGCATTTATAAAGGCAACAAGCAGGAACACTGAAGTAAACGCGCCACAGTTGAACAATGCCCTGGAGTTGAATTTGCGTAATGGTCGCCTAACACTGGCAATACTACAAGGAAGCTAGTTTCTTATTTAACAGATTGGAACTTGTTAATTCTACTATTATGTTTGCAAAAGAAACGCTAGGAGGGCGTATTTTCTCACGTATTTAGTCCTTGCTCCTTCAGAAGCACTTAGAAGTACACATTTATTCCAAGGCCCATATGCACATACTCCATTTTATATTAGCCTAATTCTAAGCTTAGTCTCAATTCAACACCATGAACAAATGCCCAAGGCGCATACATATACATACATATACATACATATATAAAAGAATAAATAAACAAAATGTAATGTATGTAACAATAAGTGCTAGTGCTTAATAAGTACTTTTTTAACTTCTTTAAAGTAAAAGTACTCCAGTAACCTCACACGGATCATATCCCAATCGGCCTGCCAAGCAAGTAAATCGAGAATATTAGTTTATTTTTATTTTCCTTTTTTTATATCATGACTTAAACAATACAAGGTCAGTTAAAGCCAGTAAACAAAAAGCGTTGGTTTAAAAGCAATAATAATAATAATAATAATAATAATAATAATAATACATCGAAGCACGCCTTTAAATAAAAATAGGAGCAGGGTTTGTGACACAGGCCTACAGATTTAGGTCAGCCTAAAATGTCTCTTATGGTGGGGTTTATCCTAAAATACAACACCGGTTACGTCTATCTCCCTTTAAGCCTGGAGCCATAAAGTCTAGAAATCAGAGCTGCAGTTTATATACAGCCATTTTATATGGCGGCAAACGTGCAGCAGTCTCGCTGAAATGAATGAGAATATCCATTAACCCCTCTGGATTATTTCCCGTCAGGTCTAAGTGTGTGCTGCGCGTCTGCTGATTATTATCATTCCCTCGTTTTATTATTCACATAAAACATAAACTTAGGTATAAAAAAGGGGGCTTTTTATTTATCTGACTTTATTAAAGAAATGTTAGAAATCAAGTGAAAAACTCGCACAGTCACGCACGCATGCACAAAGGCACGCAGGCAACAAAAGTAACAAAACGAACCATGTCTTCCATTTCTTAAAAGATTTGTATTGATCCCATCGCGTGTATCCAAGGATTATCAAATTCAGTCTCACTAAATGAAGTATGATCTACAATTTTTTAAACTGTATGGTGTTGTAAAAATCAGTGAGCCACAAACTGTTTGGAATATAAACCTTTGAGATTTTATTTCTTCGTGCGCATTAGACATGCCCATTACTTTGCACAATTTCAACCTGAGAACTGCTGAATTGAATATACACAGAAATAAATTTGCTGCAGAGTTTTCTTACGGAAGTTTTCCAGCAATCTTATTATTATATAGTAACATAAAATAAAACATCTTCAGATCAGTTATATGCTGACAGAAATGATTCTGGATGCTGTGAAAAATAGACTTTCTCAAATCACAATAAGAGATGGGAAAAAAGAAAAGAAAAATACATCCCTGTCACTGTGAAATGAATATGACAGTATGTCTGTGCCTACCTTTACAATAAAATCCTGAGGTGGTTACATATTTTAAAGCGGCTGAGCGTCGAGTCAAACTTCCTTCATATCTCAATTCACGGCAATGACATTGATCTGAGGAGCGCCACCCAGTGGGCAAACACAACAGGCCCACACTGGAACGCAACACAAACGGAATATTCCTACCACGGCAAGATACTGATACAAATGAGGCCGGAAAGGTCCGTGAACACAAGTTTCAGTGCTCCCAGCCCTTGTTTTTCAGGCCCTTAGTCACAGTTAATAACCTTGGTCTCAGACGCTTTATTGCACTGCACTCCAAACGCTCCAGACGAATCCGCGTTTTATGGCCAAGTTACTGGAGCAACTGGGAGGATGTGCAGCAATCAAAGCGGCATTCCTGGGAGCCTCACAGGATGCACGGTATAAGGAAGGCTACAGGGCCCTTATTAGCTTATGACAGGCTATTCAAGTTGTTTTCTGGGCCCTAGTGCTGATTATAAAGTCACATTGAACACTTTTTTTTTGACCATCTTTTTATGTGCAGCTACCTCCATTTGCAGGTTAAATTCCCAGCTTGTTTATGTACTAACATACTTATGTAAGGTCTTTGGATTAAATCACTCCAGATAATAAATAAATGATGATACTGTTGGTGGTGACTGTACTAACAGTCTGGGGTTTTTCCGTGTCTTTATTTACCCCATGTGCTACTGCTGGTTCAGGCTGATGCAGGCTGACTTTAGCGTCCAGTAACAGCTACAACACTTCGTGGAGCCACATGAGATAACAAATAAATTTGTTTTTTGTTTTTTAATTAGATCTACGTGATTTTTTAAAAGTGTCAAGATCGTTTCAGATTGACCTAACAGGAATGTAAGGTCAAAAATAAGCTTTTCCACATCCCCCCTCCCAGAAATGAATGAAAGCCTTGTAACGGATATCAAATAATAACTGCAGAGGATCTGATTTCCAGCCATGAGAGAATAAAAAGCGTCAGACCTACATATCATGCATCTGATACGACCCACGTGCTGGCGTATAAAACAAAATATTGGATTATGTTTCTTTTGGGGGCTTTGCTCTTTTATCAGAGGGTTGCCCTTTGGATGAATTTGGAAAGTAATCCAACTTTTACGAGCAAGGGCTCAACAAAGCGCATGTAGTGAGGGTCAAACGCAGATGTTAAATATCAGTGAATCTCAGACTTAAGTGCATGAGACGAACAAATTTGTATCAGATTATGACTTAACTCATTCCACAACTATGCAATGCCGTGGCAAGCGTTTTTGGACCAGCTGATCACTATCAGTGCTGTCAAAAAAACAAAAAAACAGGAGGGGGAGTCTGTTAGTAAATCCAAAGCCTACAAAAAAAAAAAAAAAAAAAACCCCCGCTTTTAAATCTCCAGACTTCTTGTATTTGCACAGGAACACTGAAAGGATGGCGAAGGGAAAAAAAGTCAAAAGTTTCGGCCCGCAAAAATGTGTGTTCGCGCTAAAATTGGGCCAAATCAAGATCCATTAAAGGGGACAGAAAGATACACGTGCGTGCGCAAAAACGGGATATAAAGTTTAATCGTATAGTGGGAAAAAAATCAGGATTTTTTTTTAATGCATCTTGGTGTGTATTATTAAATAAAATGAAGGGAAATCAGACAGATGTGGTTTTCTGAGCACCCCCATGCAACCATTAAACTGTTACATCTGTTGAGATTAATAATAATAATAATAATAATAATAATAATAATAATAATAATAATAATAATAGAGCAAATTGTGTTTTTAATAACAAAAAGGTGTATAAATAATTATGTATGGAGAGTGGCACGTTAAAATCTCGTCCTCCTGTCCAGGTAATGATATAGATGTGTTTGTAAAAAAGAGGGGTGCATGTCCGCAGTCTTTGTTCAGTTTCTTTTTTATAGCAGGGGATTCGTGGTGTAGTACTGTAAACGGTCTCTGTTCAGTTTCTTCTCCTTCATTCTTCTGTTTTGGAACCAAATCTTGACCTGGCGATCTGTCAGGTTGAGCATCCGCGAAAGCTGCAGACGCTTCTCTTTGTTGATGTAAACACTGAAGAAGAACTCCCTCTCCAGTTCCCTGATCTGATACTTGGAGTATGGACATCTCTTCTTGCGCGTCCTCTGGCCACCTGGAACACAACAAAAGGCAAAAGATCGTCTCTTAAGATTAACATGGACCCTTTGCACTCGCGTGAGATCGCCAGTGTATGTCTCTCTGATAAGCAGCACTTGGCGGTCTGTGCGCCAGCTTTGGAGTTCAAGTGTTTTTCCCCTACACTCAGGCCTACAGGATCAAGACTTGTAAACAAAGGCTGGGATTGATAGTAAAACACGTTGGGCATGAAAGATTGCCTGTCGGAAGTTGTGAAAACGTATTGAAATCTGTAAAGTGTGTGTGTGAGGGGGTGTCATCTTGGCTGTTTTGGGGATTGAGGGCGTAGGCCTAAACCGCACATGGGAGTATCATGTATCTGATATTCTTTTACTGTTCGCTATTGATCTCGCTGTGGGTAGAGAGCTGTTATTTTAGCTTTTGCACTGTAAATGCCGTCATGGAAAGCAGCTGGTGCATTAAAGCCTTGCAAATCCAGTGAATTTGTAAATATTTATCCAAAGAAGCAGGGTTAAACCTAAACTCTTGTCCAGAGTCAGATTTAAACGTCCAACATACACTCCACTTTACACTGCGCGGAATAAACAAGAATGCTAAATCTTAAAATGATCTAAAAATGGCTTATAATCAATGCAAAGGCTGTGTGATGTGTTTAAAATATCTAGGTTGCTGTTAGGCTGTTATGTCAGCAGTATTTTTCTTAATTAACATTTGGCATATAAATGTTTTACAGGGTAAGTATAAAAGTCCATACAAGCGCACAAATGAAGGGGGAAAAAGCAGAGGCCATGTTGGAAATCTTGAAGACAAGCTTAACGCCAAAGTCTTCACGGCCAATTTCAATCCCAAGCACGTGATCTTGTCGTTTATAACATAGTTTTGTTGTAGGGTAAATCTGCAGGCCCTCCATAAACCTTACGTGCTTATAAAACTGCATATAAAAAGCTTTAAGAGCAACGCGTAAGATTTTTCTCCGTGTATTAAGCAGGTTCACTCACTGCTGCTTTTGCTCTGCTTCTCCTCGCTGTGGCCGGAGGAAGACTTGGGGCTGCAGCTCTCCGCCGTGTCGGAGCCCGGGTGCGCAGGAGCTGGGCTTGCTTTGGCGTGTCTCTCCGTGTCTGTCGCGTGTGCCGTCGGCGTTGCGCCGTTCTCTGCGCTTCCGTAGGCAGTGTCGAAAAACTGATCGAAAGCCTGTGGCAGAACCCCGTTCCTGCCAACGCTGCCATAGAAGCTGGGCGTCGGGTTGGAGGAGCTGCAGTGGCTGGCGCTGGGGCTGCCTTTCACCAGGATCTCTCCCCCCCGAGAGGTCGGGCTCGTCCAGCTGTCCCTGTGCACGATGTCCTCAGCGAAGCAGTGCGATAGGCTCCCCCTGCTGTGGTGCCATTTACTTGAAGTATCAATGCCATAGTCTCTGAAAGCCACATCTCTCACGGATGGGACCTGTGGCAGAGCTGAGGACTGGTAGGAGTATGTCATGGGGCAAGAGGACTGGCTCTGGGTTAAATAATGAGGGAGACCCGAGAACTCTGCTCCGGAGACGTAGTAAGTGCAACTCGGTAAATACATATTGGAGCCAGAGATTCGTTCATCAAAATCCATATTCTGTGGCTGAAAACGTCCTATAATAATCCTTGCATAGTTCCTCTGCGACGCTGCGCTCCAGTCACTTTGAGGCAGACTGGTGGAGCAGAAATCCTTAGACGTACAAGCTGACGTGGGGATCCATCTCTATCCATTCCTGAGGGCCAAAGCCATGTGACCACTGGCACAAAATGACAGATAGCCTACGTCTCAACGTGTAGGTTATATGAGTGAAAGAGTTTATGAAGTCGATCTTTGGCCGTGTGGAAAAGGAAAAATACTGAAACGGAATTTTGCTTAGAACTATTTTGGATATGCTGAAAGAGCTGAGCCTCTTATACGCTGATTTTCATTGTTCCAGTGGGGTTATCTAGCTAAAGGCCTATTAGTGCCAAGCTACAGGATGGAAAAACCATGAATTATATCCATTTTTACGCACGCCAAGCATACCTGTATTTTTTTTCTTTTTTGCTGTTTTATTTTAAGTTTGTTTTTAAACCTAGCGTTCACCTTAACCCCAACCTCAGCACAGACGCCTGAACGCGTTTGAAGATGAAGATCAGGTTTTCGGCCCCGTCAGCAGCAAAGACACACACCCGGTTACGCACGTAAGGGTTCAACTTTGAGACACAGATGACAACATTTAGATAGAACAGATGATCTGTTGAGTTTGATAGTTCGACAGATTCCATTGTCCGTCCGTCCATCCATGGGGGGGCTGGAGCATATCCTAGCTGTACCCGGAGGGAACCCACGCAAATATGGGGAGAACATGCAATCTCCACACAGAAAGACCCCGGCCTGATGGCCTGATGGTGGAATTGAACTCAGGACCTGCTTGGTGTGAGGCAACAGTGCTAACCACCGTGCCGCCCCAGATTCCTTTTTTGTGTAAAAGAAAGAAAAAAATGGTGCTCAGTCACATATACATCAATGTATTAAGACGTTAGAAGCCTGTAAAATGGGATTATTCCTTGTCTGCGGATTTAATATAGCTCCTTTGGTTATATGAAGAGCAATCAAGTCCACAAGTGTGGGGCGATGCGAAACATTGTGTACTTTTGTTTTTCAGGCATCAGCTCAGATTCGCACCCAGGAGCAAACAGATAAACTGTGAGGTCAGGCTGTTTTGTTTTGTTTTTTTCTTTTCTTTTCTTTTTGGCGTAAAAGTTGTAAAATCTCCCTTTTTCACGACTCACGTGCTGATACGTTTTCACGTGTGTTGGGAAGCTTCATCTTCTAAATAAAATTATAAGAAGACCAGAGTATAGCTTATTAGGATAATAAGGTGATATATATACCCAGCGTGTTTGATGTTTAATGTAGACATATACGTGTTCGTGTGCTATGGATAATAGAGGTATTTGTCGAAGGGGTTCTAGTCTTTGCATCGCTTGTTCCCTCATTGCAACGCCCAATATAAAGCTTTGGACACGGGCGATTTCCCACACTCTAACCCATTTTCATTTGTCATCACTGCTGACTAAGTGGGCACATGTGTCACATATCACTAAACCCGTTGTGCAGCCAATTTTAGAATTTGGTCCAAATATATCAAAGCCTGTGAATTTGTCATCTGCACGGAAGCATTAAGAGACTCTAATATTTCACCCACGTGGTTGGCTGGTTGATTTGAATGGACTGCGTGTGCTTACTGCTGTGGCACTAATATTAATTTCATTGTTAAAATCGTCTAGAAAATTTTCACTCAGTTTAAATTCTTTTGTTAATTATTCGGCCAGTCGTATTTATAGCCGCATCTGTATTAAACCGAGCCTGCAGGTGTGAATCAGTCTGTCACAGCCTGTTGTTTTTAAAATAGATATTCAATGCAGAAAAAAAGGAGATGCAATATTAAAGCCGTACATTAAAATATAAATTGATACACTCATTGATACGAGAAGGCTTCACTGGAGGCTGTAATCGTACAAGCATGTTGGCTGCGAGAACAGACTTCTAAGCATTTCCCATAATAAAGAAAATAAATCCGCCACAAATATACGAAGATGGACACTTTATTTTTTCTATAATGACAATTTAATTACAAAAATGACAGAAAATATTCATTTAGACAACTAAAATGATGTATTATGTCAGCATAACGAGTGGGTTGTAAATTTTAATTAAAATATTTAATGATTGATTGATTTTACGTTAATCATAAGAAAGTGAAGGTTGGTTCAGATGCAAAGTGTAGTTTTTTTTTTAAGGAATGCAGATATTCAATGTAGCAAAAGCTGAACATTTATTAAAAACACATTTAGATTGGCAGTTAGTGACGATGGATGTGGGCGATGATGGGTGATTGTAAAAAGAAAAAGTTTCCTCGATTGCCGAGAACTTTCGGTCGACATATGTTTTAACTCCTGGACTCCCAACTTTTCCTGTTCCCTAATTAGATTTCAAAAGAGGGAATTATCTAAAGTGTAAGTACAGTAACATTTAACCTACATATTATGGACGATGCATGACGCATTTGTGATTGCATGGGAGGTTTTTTAACAGTAGATGGGGGTAATGGTATTTTGTGTGTGTCTCAAGCTTTTAAAAACATTTCAGAAATTAAAATATTATGTACCGAGTTTTTTTCTTTAATCAAAAAAAGTGTTTTTATTTATTCATTTGTTTTTTCGTAGTGGGTCTCTTTTGCTTACATGTGGAACACAGCACTCACCTTCAAAGACAAATGTTCAAGTGGAAGCAAACAACGAAATGGTTTTATTTTCCTGCACTTCTTAATACGTACGAGGATTTATGAATGAAGCATAAAGACTGCTCACTTTGCAACCGTTATGAGTCTGTGAGCCTGGAACATGAGCGATGAATCAGAAGGAAAAAATAGGAATGATTTGGAGGACAGAAGGATTTTCAAAATAGCCAAATATTACTCGAAACGTCTCGCTCTGTCTTTCTTTTTAAAGTAATTAAAACTATGTCGCTAAGGACGGAGTTGTAATACATAAGGTCGCTTTGACCAGCAAAGGAATCATACGACGATATTTATTTCACTTTACTGAAATTCAGAAGGTTTGCTGTAATTAAGTTTAAAAATGAACAAAAAACTGGAGTCTGGGTGCATCTGTAGGAGCTAAAAAAAATAAAATAAAATACATGTATGTTTAAAAAGTCTAATTAAAAAAGCCTTAATAAAACTTTCTGGATTCGAAATACAGCCTCGTGTTCATCTTTGAAAGTTTATCAAGTGAAGACAGCAGTTGTGAGCTAAAATCAGTCCCACGTGGATGATTAGATAAGTGTGAATTTCAGCCCCTATTATCCTGACAAATGCATGCGAGCAGTGGGTTTGATCCAGTGTTGAGTGTGTTTAGGCATGACTGCGTATCTCTGATCAAGAAAAGCAAAAATATGCAAAGCTGGACGGAGGCAGCTCCTTTCAACCATTCCTGTTTGCCCGTGGGTGCCAGGAGTCTGCCTTCAGCTGCAACAAATAAAGATCTTTGCTCTTGTCTGAAGTTCATTGCACAACCTTCAACGCCACCATCCAGCTATGCAGATACACAAGAACACAGAAGAGCGCTAACGTCCAGCGTTAAACCCAGAGTCATTTTGTGCAGCATGATGAATTATGCTTCACTTTTCTTCTTTTTTTTCCCCCGTCTTCTTATTTTTAGCCTTTTAGGCTGTAGGCCACACATTCGTTAGGCTATCTTGTAAATGTTCTTGGCTCCAGTTTCCTCCTTGACAAATGCCATCATTTACATTTAAAGATAAAGTGTAAAGGTTCGAATCAAACTAAGTAGCAGGCCTATTTTCACTCTTTTACTGATTAATACAGCAGCAGCCTTCAGGTCTGCACAACACAGGACGTTTTAGAGTGAGATGCATTTACCTGTGTGGCTGTTAGGGGGAGCAATGGCACAACCCAACAAGAAGAAGCCCCGTACTTGTAGACAATCCACACACAGGGAAGATTTTGAATCCATCTCATGGTGGGAGAATATTTAAAACAACCTCCATTATTACCAAGAAGCCAGCCAGCAAAATGCGTAGGATGCCATTTCTAGATTTCGAAATAATGAGCGGTGTTATAAAGTATCCTAACGAAAGCCGGGCCTCGAACAAGACGATAAAGTCGGTGTTGTTTGTTACCCTGGACGGCACAATGTGACTGAGAACAGAGGGTCACACTCACCAGAGGGTGCTGCCTGGTTAGCGTTAAAAATGCTCCTTTTTATGGCACAGGCCCATCCTTCAAATATAACCGGACAGGAAAAAAAAGAGCAACCAGCCTCCCAGGCCTTCAGCACGGCCAGATTTTAAGTTAATAGCATGACTTACATGACTTCAGTCACGCAGTCTCATTTTACACAACACGTTCTTTTGCTCTCCAGATATTAAATAAGCTTTTTAACCTGCAGTTTGGTGTTGCAGAATGTTAATTGATCTCATTTGGAAATGAGGTATTTTGAGGTAATTGTGATATTGGATTAATGAGGCGCAATACTTTGAGCGAGAGGTGAAGAGCGGTTAACGAGCTGATTGGTTACGCGCTCTCATTTTATGAATTCAACATAGAAATATTTCTGGGTTGCAGTCAGCTTATGTGTATGATATCTTCGGTATGCTGCCGATTATTAAATCCGATGATAATTAATAAATCAGCAGCCTATTACAACAGTTTCAGGCCACTTTTTTCAATGACGGAATTTCTTCTTATTATTATTATTATTTAATGACGATTCAACAAATTTATTTTTTGCTTAAAAACAAAAATCTTTAAAAAATATAATTTAGAGAAAAATGGATTGATTGGATTGTTTCTTTTATAATATAAATAAAAAGAAAATACATTTTAAATGACTATAGAAAAAAATGCCCAGGAATATTATTTGACGAAATTAAGAATTTAATGAAAAATCTACTGAAACTCAAAGCTTTTATGATATATATTTTCTATATATGTATATATTTATTAATACCAAGCTCTTTCGTTGGATGTTTTAATAACAACGGAAATACGAAGTGATAATTGAATATATGTGTGTGCGTGTGCATGATTATAATTATTAACATCATTATTTCACTTTGCTACGACTTCATATTTGTCAGATATGTCTTTTAAAATATATTTCCATAGTACTGCCATATTTGAACAATATGCTAAAGCTATTGATTAAATGTTATTGTTAATGAGATTGAATAATAGGGTTGAACTCTTACCTTAGCTGACCAATCAGGCACACGAGACATTTTAATAATAGACATGTTTGTTAGGTTTAAAGCAACATT
>VVHJ01022722.1:26351-37140 GCA_015107715.1 Tylochromis polylepis
TGTTCTTTTTTTTCTCTCTTTTTCTCTCTCTCTCTCTCTCTCTCTCTCTCTCTCTCTCTCTCTCTCACACACACACACACACACACACACACACACACACACACACACACACACACACACACACACTACTTATGTCAGAGTGGAGACAGATATGAAGACAAATGTCTGCAGTCGATGAGCAGACGTGCTGACGGAATATCACCACTAGATGGCGACATAAAATCTCCTAATGGTAAAAGGCTCCAGGCTCAAGGACAAGACTCTCCAGGCCTGTTGGCCTACATACAGGAAATACACTGAACTGATTTTTGAAAATGATATTCTATCAGGAGAAAGATTTTGGAAATCCGTCTTCCAACCTGACTGGAATAAAAATGAGCAATGAAAGACAAGATTACACTCTCAAACATTTATTATTAAAAGAAAAAGTTGTCTATTGCTGTCAAAAATGGGAGGATAGATGTTGCAGTCATAGTATTTACATGTTTAAATATGCCTATAATTTCTTGAAAGCCAGGAAATTAATATAGGTAATCAGCTCGTTTGCAGGAGAATTTTTGGAACAAAAGAAGAAAAACTTTGAAAAAAAGAGAATTGCGGATAAACTGGAGGCCAGTACTGAAGTACACAAGCCAGTCTCGAGTTTGACAACATTTACTTAACTACTGGCTGATACTAAAAGATAAAGTTTATTTCAACAAGTTCAGTAAGTGGTTGGCTTTTAAGCTTTGTTCTTTTTTCGAGCCGCCAAGGACTTGTGTGAAGAATTGAATCCTCTAATTAAGATGTGTTTTTGACCGTGATTACCTGAGCCTGGCCTGTTTATTTGCAGTGACATTTTTATTTAGCATCACACTGTCTATAAATGTTTTCACTGCAAGTGATTCCATACGCTTCAGCCTTGAGCCTTCAGTGTTGTATTAAGTAGAAGAAAGGCCCGTGAGTGGACAGCGTGTATCTTCTTCCTTTCTTCTTCTTTTCTTTTAGTTTTTTGTTGTTGTTGTTGTTGTTTTCAAAGCAGAATATCTTTGGTTAATAATATTAAAGCATCCCACGCACAATCGCCTTGGTCAACGTGTTCCAAAGCATTTCCGATCTTCTGTCAACAGGCCGTATAGGCTGGTTCCAATTAAAACAGGAGAAGGAAATGTGCAGGACAAAACAGAGCCTCTCTGGCGACAACAAAACCGTTCATAAAGTAATAAATTATAGCACATGTATTTTTTTCTTTTTAGTTTTCTTTCTTTTTCTTTCTTTTTGGGGGGGATTAAAGGGCATCCATGTCCACCTTTCACCATCCTCGGAGCTAACTGGAACTCTTGAATTTATTGACGATTTTTTTCTCCTTTACGCGCCTGTTTTGAAACCAGATTGTCACTTGTCTCTCTGTCAGGTTTGTCTGCGCAGATATCCTTCTCCTTTTGTCTTTGGTGATGAATTTATTGGTGGCATACTCTCTTTCCAGCTCCTTAAGCTGCACCTTGGTGTATGGCACACGCTTCTTTCTCCCACGACGCACAGAGTTGTCTCCACCAGAGATAGTTTCTGGGAAATAAAGCATATCAGTTCGTTAATCTGCTGGATGGATTAAAACAAAAACAAAGAACAACATCAACAAATATATTTTTAAAAAGTCCAACCGCAAAATGAAGTGGGGAAAAAAAACAACCTCATATATAAGCCCCGCAAGCACGTGTTTTTGCAAGTTTAATTATACACGCCGGCAAAGACTGCATATTTCTGTATGAATATATATATATAATTTAAAAAAAACTTTAAATACCTTGTAAAGTGGATTTCCACAGAGGATTTGACTGTGGTTGCTCTTTGGTGCAGTAAACTTGACCACTCCAACCGTTAGTGATGGCCCATGGCTGGTAGGGCTCCATGGGCAGCAGAGACTCGTGTCTTGGCTCAGATGGGGCGCTCAACGCAGGTACGACAGGGACGTCCAAGTAGCTGGGTTGGTAAGGGCCAGAGGAATACCCCTGATAAAACGCAAATTCTTTCGCTCTAGAGGAGAACTCCTCACCAGAGACCGATGAGTCTATGTACTTATCGCCATAACCAGAAGGCTGTGCGCACGCTTTAACACTGCCGTGTGACATCCTACAGGGGTAATAACTGCTGCCAAAATATCCATAGGGCAAAGATGCATTGGGCGAGCTCTGAGTGGCAGAACAGGGGCTGCACTGTTTGCCAGGTTCCCCCATGCCAGACACTGGCACCTCACTTGCAGTGTAGGTGGTGCTGGGCGCCAGTGAGGTTGGATGCGCTAACAGATTCCTGCACTGATTTGCAGCAAAATTGCCTCCGGTAAATCCTTCCATGTTCTTGCTTCTTTCATCCAAACCGTTCTCGTACAGAAACATCACCGGGTCAATCCAGTGCGAGTGGAGGAGTAATGAGGCGGTCATAGCATTCCCTACATTGAGACGACCAACTCTTTTTCAAAATCCCCTCGACTGAGCCCAGACAGGGACTCGGGCAGAGTAACGATACCAACACGCCTGAGTACGTAAAGATCGTAAGGTTATTGGCCAGGGCCAAGCACGTGATATGCAAAGGAGACGATAAACGTCTTGACACGAGATAATGCAGATCAGGCTCTGAGTTTGAGAAGACACCGCACGTCAGTGCATCCAGTATTTGCCAACAAGACCCGCAGGTATTTTTTTTTTCTATCGGAAATGATTTTGGAGTCTCACACTGAATGAACCTCGTGTGGAGGCAGTCATATTTTATTGGTGTGTAACGCACTGTTTGAAATAAGCAGTAAGTGATTATTGACTTTTTTTCCCCTCTCCCCTGTGAATCTGTATGTACACGCGCCCGCACAATCAGACATGTTTTAACTTTAGTGATAAAGAAAATAATATTTGTACAAATGTTTGGTGGGGTTTTAGCCCGATTTGCAAACATTTGATCTTTTTAAGGCGCTTTAAGTAAAACGTGCAGATTTTTATTTTTTTAATTTTTTTTACAAAATCTATGATGATAGTTTTTTTTCTCCCACACAAACAATAAGGCTGTAAACACATCTCTTACGGATACATTTTAATGCGTTTTATGAAAGAAATAAATAATCAAACCGTTGTCACGTTTGGCAAACACAAATTTGGGATCCACAAAATACAACAAACATTGCGCATTTGTTTGCACTCTCCCTCATGCGAGTGAGACGCGGCTGGAGGCCAAGGTCAAGTTGAAGTTGCAGTGTTGCCAAAATGACACTTAAAGCACAAAGACAAAGAAGAGGTAAATTCCGCGGATTGCTTGGGCGGATTGCACCGGTCTTCCACGAGTAACTTGAATGTGTACTATTTACTTTAATAAGACTTTGCAGTTAAGTAAGAACAAAATCTATTTGATTTGAAATGATCCAAAACTAAAGGTGAAGTGTTTCTACATCACTGCATTGTAAATAAGAAGAAGAAGAAGAATGAAGGACTTTCTGGGAAATATGCTAAACCTATATCTTTGTAGGGTCACGTGGGTTGCTATTTTCCTGAGCAGAACTCAGAGCTTTAAAAAAAACTCGGAGCATTGGGGCAGATATTACCATAAACAGGTGCTATATGCTCATTGGGCAGCAGTGCAACCAGCAACAAATCCAGTGTTTACATTTTAGCCCGTGTGGAAGTCTGCCAGACTTAAGAGGTGAATACGGACATGAGGGGATTTACATACTATTTTCATTTAAGATTTACGTGGTTATTTTGAGTTTGAGACCACAAACGCAGAGGAATGTATACCCAACTAAATTCGAGCACCCTTTATATATATATATATGTTTTTAATAGCGTTTTCCCACCTTTTGAGGCCGTAAATCTTTATGGCCCAAGTTCATAACTGGTAAGCAAGAGTGAGTGGTAGTCTAGGCTGGATTTCAGGAAAAAACTCACAATGCCTATTGTTTTTTATCGCTTTTTGTTTTTTATTGCATTATCACGATAAACTACCCTGAATCTGCTTTTTGTTAAACGTTATGCTACGTCGCATTTATTTTTTTACGAAAAAAAAGGCGCATTTTAAAAGCGGCTGAGCTACAATAAATGAGCGCTGGCTCGAAAGGAATCTGAGCCAAGTTGTTCGCACATTAAAAAGCGGATGCCTTTCGAAACTGAATATAACAGCTGGTGGAAATCAGTTTTTGAGTAGTTTATTCGACTGAAAGTGGATCACTGACTGAAAATTAGTGAAAATCAGTAAAGATGATGTCAGTGTGTTCAGTGTGTTCACACACACACACACACACAGATATACACGCTGACACATCATGCTTAATCTTTAATTACACATGGAAACTAAAGATTCAGCATTAAACTGCTTTGCGTAATTTTGTCTAAAAATTCAGTGATTAACTGATGCCATTACTACTGACCATGAAACTGTGTTTGCAGATTGTAAACACTGGACTAATTATAACATACACAACAGAAAGAACACGTTTTGTACAAAGAACGCAGAAATATATAAATTAAATATAAAAGAAGACACAACACCTCTGAAGTTAGACGGCTAACAGAGCCAGATTTACTGATGCTTATAATTTCATTAAGTTTGCAACGCTTGTTTTTCAGCTCTTAATACCATATATGTGTGTGTGTGTGTGTGTGTTTTAATTTAATTACATTTTTAAATTAAAGACAGAAAAGATAAGCCACCATTGATTAGATTTGGAACTATAAAAGAAAAACCAAAACAAAAAACTCGAGGATTTGTTTTTTTTAACACAATCAAAATGAGAATATATCCACTCTCTGAAAACATTGAAAGAAGTTTTAGGCACAGCCTGAAAGAGTGCGCACATCGTTTGGCTGACGCGATCCATGATCAAATACACATATTATTACTGCCACGTTTAAAAAAGAAAGAAAGAAAAGAAACCAAACCCATTGCTGGATGTACAATTTATTTTAAAAAAGTATAGATGCCATAACTTGAGCTTCGGCGTGTCATGTGCGCTGATGTTCGTGCATTACTGTCTGCGGAGACTAAAGTGCTGCTCTGTTTGCAGTACCTATCAAGTAGATGACAACACAGCTCTTAGCCTACAGTGCTTAATGGACTTTTTATGGGTTTGTCTGTGATCGCATGACCTATGGCACCTTGGCCTCTCAGTGGTTCTTGGCAAACTAGATCAGAAACATGCCGTCCTCCTGTCTGGCGTAAGTGGGGATACAAGAGAGGGGTAGATTCCCAAACTAACGAGGCGGACAACCTGGTGTAACAGTTTACCACGGCTTTGTTTCTTAGACTCACGAGTCAAAGCGCAAAAAATATGAAAAATCTTAGAGAGCGGGGTAGAATAAGTTGCTCTAGAAGTTCTTCCCCTGGATGCGTTTCTCTGTCACGCCGCATCCCATCACTGCATCCGCTCTGCAGCAAAGCTTCCCGTGGCAGCTGTTTGTTCAGCATTTTACCGTGACTACTAATTCAGTAAGACACACGATACCAAGTAACATTTGGGAGCTATTTAACTTACTAGTGCTCTGAGGCATGGGGTGAAAATTACGCAGTGCGAGTCCAAATAGGAGCTGCACAATGTATTTAAATCTTAAATTGCCATTTCCTTCGCGAGAATTAGCATCCTTCTTTCTGAGTGTGTGAAGTTTGACTGCATTTAATTGCGAGTTTGTGGACTGCGTGCATTTGGTTATTTGAGGTGCTTCCTGGGCACAACGTATTGCCATTGTACAAACTCAAAGTCACAATTAGAGAGGAAGAGTAAAAAACAAAAAAACAAAGTATTAAAACTGAAGTTAAAATCCAAATAAAAAAAATTCGCCAACATTTTTCTTTATTTTGTTTTTTTAAACAGGATACCATATGACACTCAATTATCAACTCCTCTATGAACAAAAAACAAAACAGCAACATAAAGAAACCATTGCAAACAATAGACAAATATGCAGAGAGCAAACTGCATTTGTAGTTGTTTGCTCTTAATAAGAAGAATGTCTGCTAAAATTTTAGATGCATAGATGATAATTCAGCATCTTGTAAATAAAAAAATGAAATGAGTGTTTTTACTATAAAAAGGCTAGATCACACAGGACACATGATTTCCTGACAGGAGTGAAGTTCTCATTTGATTTGTCACACTTTGTTGGGGCTCTGAGACCTTCCAAAGGAGAAAAAAAAAAAAAAAAAAAGTCCTTGTGGTGAAATGCACCCTAACTACGCTATGTTAGTCCTGTGCAGAGCTGGGCATTGCAAGGCTGTGGACGGCGTGGAGGCTGACATTACTGGCCTTCCTCCTCACGCAAGAATTGGAACACTGAGGAGAAATCTTTATTGGCGTAACCACGTGCGCACATCATACGGTAGATCTGATGGGCTAAGGAGCCGAGAGGGACAGGCGTCTTTGTGTTGGTTGCTGTGTTCTGAGCAAGGCCCAAGTCCTGAAAAAGAAAGAAATAAAACAAAAAAATGCCCCACATACATTAGAAACACAATCAAAGCTGAAAATGTCATTCTGAAACCACAAGTTAGAAGACCACAGACACGTTTTCTCTGCGTTGTATTAATATAAGCTTGATCCCTTTTAAAAAGAAAAGACGTAAACAAAAGTTCACTGGATTATTTTAAGTTTTGTAAGTCGCTGTCATTAAAGTAAGGCACAGAAATAAATACGCCATAAACAAATACTTTATGAATGAGAAAACAGTTATTTAAAAATAATGGTGCTGCTGGTAATAAGCCGTCTACATCACTGAGAAGAAATATTATGACTATAAAATACGATTCCTCCCTCATATGTGTGACGGTGAGGTTTATAAACTAACCTTAGCCATTAGCTGAGTGCCAAAGCCTCCCTGGTAGTTATTCCCAGACGGGACTCCTTCCATGACTCCTGGTACAGGGTTGTAGGTGTCACTAGACCAACACCGGCCTGAACTCATGTTCAGGATTTGGGCCAAAAGTTTGGGATCAAGACCAAGTCTGTGAATTAAAACCAATGTTATATTGTAGCCACATGTTGTATTTGTCATCCATTTCTTGTAATGGTAACTAAGTAAGCGTTTTCACCTGATTCCCAAGTTCATTGCCTCTGAAGTCCCAATCATTCCAATAGCTAAAAGCATGTTGTTGCAAATTTTAGCAGCCTACAACAAGATGGTAATACATTAGGTTACATCTACATTTCTGATTTTTTGAAATGGTTGATGAACAAGCTCTTGCACACATGATCAGTGTTTATCAGAATCACAAAGGCCAGATAACAGCTCACACCTGTCCAGTTCCAACTTGACCGCAATAGATCACATTAGCTCCCATGCAACTCAGGAGTTCTTTAGCAGCAGTAAATTCCTCCTCTGCTCCTCCAACCATGAAAGTCAGTTTACCCGAGCTGGCGGCACCCACACCTGGGAAAGGGTGAATGAAATATCATGGTTACATACAACATCTGGTATACAGTGCTAAATTTTCTAGAAGTTTCATTTGTTTGATCAAAATAAAATAAAAAAAAAAAAAGAAGGCAAATTATCTTAAAGTAACCAATTTTAAAAACATATTATCCGTAATCATGTAGCCTTAATAGCAGCTACCGTTCTATGCTTTACACATTCAGCATAGTGTAGAAGAACACTCAAAAAGATTTCGTTAGTACATCCAGGGCCAGTGGAATATTTTTAGTGAAATACGAAACTAAAAAAATTTTTTTTTTTTTTAAATAAATCTTTGTTGCATATTGTTACCGTTCTCCACTCCCAGTTTCCTGCTTGCCTTAAAATGAAGGTAAGTGCTGTGATTCAAATGCAAACAAAAGAGACCCACTATGAAAAAAAACCCAAAAAACAACAAC
Organism: Tylochromis polylepis; assembly: GCA_015107715.1. NCBI lineage: Eukaryota > Metazoa > Chordata > Actinopteri > Cichliformes > Cichlidae > Tylochromis > Tylochromis polylepis. The sequence continues at coordinate 34,165 of VVHJ01022722.1, forward strand.
AACAAAAAACCAAAAACAAGGGAAACTGTCAAATCAAATCCTGTAAGTCATGGAAATGACAAAATGACACATAAAAATAATAAGTAAAAATAAACAAGTAAATAACTAAAAATATAAATATAATTAAAATCCCCCAAAACAAGACTTGATGGAAAAATGAAGATGATCAACAACAAATGGAAAAAAGGTAGCTAAAAGCAAGTAAGTTGTTGATAAATGTAGTCTTTTCTCCCACTGTTGGTCAGGATTTGCTCTGATATAAAAACAGCTGTTGCTGGATTCTTCTGTGCATTAAGCATGCATTCAGGTTCATATGGGGTTAAAACCTTGGCAAATATAATAACCAGGTGCAAGCCACATGGGTGCCAAGAAATTAACCAACAGTGTCTTATAATTAATCTTAAAGTTTACAGGATCCCAGCAGAGGAGAAGGACCAGGATGGGCGGAATATGTGACTCTCTAATCCTTCTGAGCAGTCTGCCTGAGGCATTTTGTATTAATGGGAATCTAGAAAGGCACTGTACTGGGAGATACAACAGGCAAGCTGAGAAGCACAAAAAACATGAGTAATGGCTTTGAAACTCATCCTGGAAGGAGGTAGATTTACCCCCCCCGTGTTATGTTGTAAACCAAAAGCTTTAACAACTACGCTGGCATATCAATGTAGAGCCTCTGTGTTGTTCAAAGGAACAGCATGGACACTTGGTCGGGGCATTTAACAATATAACAAGTAGCTGTGATGAAAGAGATTACCACAACTTCTGATTAACTTCATAGACACGCAGAAAGCAGATCCACAGCTGTGTCACTGCACAACACTGAAAACTGCCTGGATTACAGTACAAAGTATAGACGGAAACTTTATTTGATATTGAAGAGTAGTGAAGTAATGGGGACAAGAATTTTGATTTTTTTTTTTAAAAACTTCTGGTAATATTGGATATCATTTATCATTTTAATCATTTAAATATTGCTAAAATGTACTCAAAGGCACATCTAAGAAGATGAAAATCTGTGCAAATCTAGTTTATAAATTTAAAATAGACACAAATGTATTTATTTTATAAGAACATTCAGAGAGTCTAGATTTAGGTTAAAAGAGCATCTTTCGATTAAGATTTGGAATATGTGTGTAATCTATTTTTTTCCCACCCTGTGCATTGTACACTAACCAACTAGCCAACAGTTTGCGAGGCTGGGATGATGATCAATTCCAAAGCTAACGTTTTTTTTTATCAAATGTAATTCAGACTTGTCTAGAGGAAATCTGCCATGCAATTCCATGTCATAGACAGTCCAAATGAATCCTTCCTTGTGAGATGAACAGTTTTGGACATCAATTTTCCTTTTCGGCATCCCTCCATTACTCTTATTTCTGACTGTGGCCTTTGGTACAGTAAAGATTTCAGTCTGGTTTCTCAATTGGTCCTAACATTTATTCACCCCAAGAAACAACTTTTAAAACACATGCTGACTCAATTATGTTCTCTCCGTGTGTGCTTTTAAGTTTAAGCTTTAACCACACTGCCACTGTACTCCTTTTGATTTCTGCCTGACAGAAAGAGAGATGTTCACTTCATTTCAGGGCTAAAGCCTGGTGACTGACGTGCTGTCAGAGGATGACATACGGTTCAGATTGCATCACTTAAACTGCCGCCACCACACAAAGAAGTTTGAGCCAGAAAGCAGGACAACTTTAATCCATGTGCACTACAATGGGGTGGACGCATATAAATCATTAGTAATCTTTAGAGCCAGTCCATTAAAAAAAATGGACCAACTTCAACTCAAAGAAAGTGGCTGTCTTGACAGCAATGAGGTCAAGTTCAAACAAGCTGTGCTTCTTTGTGGATCTCAAGAAAACCAGAGGATGAGCACACACACACACAGCTATAAAGCATCTTTGAAGGCAAAGCGGTTTCTCCTCCTTTAGCACGATGGTGGTATTTCTTATTAACAAACACAAATGACACTGAACTTGCTGTGATATAAAGATGTATTTGGATGTCTTTATCTATTCAAAGTTAATCTGGATGTATTGGTAAAGCCAGTGTTCATTAGAGTTGCCATTTTAATAATCTAAAATTCAAGGAATATTTCATTCGAACAAATTTTTAAAAGCTTATCTCATTTTGTGATGGTACAGGTTAGACATACATAAACCTCAGAGAGTTAAAGTGGGCCCATTTCCATGTTTAGATTCTTGTGCTATTCTAAAGTTACTTTGCAGGAAATTAATATTCATCTTGGTGTAGACCCTCAGTTTATGGTCTGAAACAAGCAGTTTATATTGTCTCTTTAAGACCACCCATCTTTTAAACCAGCTTTGTACTGATTAGCTGCCCCTTGCAAAAAGAAGGCTTGAACAGTAGGGGGGTGGGACGTATCCCCCGTCACTGACACAGAAACTGAATACTGGAGCAGTCAGAAGTCTCAGCTTTTGGCTTGGAGGAGTTACTTGCATATACAGTGCTGTGACCACTTCCTGACTTCTTTGGTTTTTATATATTGCCAAACTGACATGTTTCAGATCAAAACAAATTGTAATATTAGACAAAGATAACCTTAGTAAATACAAAATGCAGTTTTTAAATTATTCCATTTATTAAAGGGAAACAAAGGTTTTAAGTCCAGACTTTGTGACGTCACTTCAAAACCTTCTTGTTTTATTTTGTTTTTGCGCCATTCAGAGGTGAAGCAGCAAAGGAGCTCCAGACCATCATACCACCACCACCATGTTTGACTGACATGATGTTCTTTTTATGGAGTGCTGTGTTAGTTTTACTCCAGATGTAATGGGACACAAACCCTCCAGAAAGTTTAGTTTTTGTTTTGTCGGTCCACACAATAATTTCCCCAAAAGTCTTGGTGATCATTAAGATCTTTTTTGACAAATGTGAGATGAGCCTTTGTGTTCTTCTTGGTCAGCAGTAGTTTTCTCATTGGAACTAGCCCATGGATGCCCCCCCCCCCAA
>VVHJ01022723.1:1707-13214 GCA_015107715.1 Tylochromis polylepis
AAAAATAATTAAACAAATAAATAAAAAAAAAAAAAAAAAAAAAAAAAAAAAACTTATCCTTAATTCTTGCAGAGATCTCAGCGCCCAAATCCACCAAATCGGTCCCAGTGTAACTGAAGAAACCTAATTTTCAAATCATTGAGAGGGATGGGAGGGGGGGATGTCAGCTTCCCACCCTCACAGCAGCGCTACTAGTTTCAGCACCATGGACAGCTCAAGCACAGAGCCAGTCCCTGGATAGCGCCACCAAAGTTTCTCCGCCAACCAAACAAGCCTCCAACTCTTCCTCTGCCAGCACCACTCCTGATCCTTACCTCCGATGTCTGGCCGCAGCGTCTTGTCGTACTCCTTGAGCAGATTGTTCAGAATGAGCGTGGCGTCCTCCTGGTGCGACCTGGGCACCAGCATTTGATTGACAGTGGTGTCCTGATGATCCTCATCGTCGTCGCCATATTCCCGTAGATCAGAGCTGTTTGTGTGTGTGTGAGAGAAGGGGTGGTTGGAGAAAAGGAGAGGAGGGGAACGAGAGGTCTTAATCATGTTTAAACAAACATAATTGTCATGAAAACTTTGACGCAGAGAAAAAGGGAAAAAAAAGAACATGGTTGATTCATGCTGAGCCTGCTGTAAATGACTGTGAGACCCCCAGACCGTGGATTTGGGTGCAGCAGTAAATGGTGCTGTCATTTACCCCCCCTTTCTGTAGGAGTGCGTGTGTGTGTGAGAGAGAGAGAGAGATAGAGGGAAACCCTTAGGAGAAAAAAAAAGAAAAGAAAAAAGAAGCATGCATTACCACACAGGCTCTTTCACACATGTATGGGATTTCATTCACAGCAGTCGAACTTTTGAAGCTTTAAAGCTGCTCTCAGCTGTTGATCGTAGAGAGAGAAAAAAGAAAAGGTGCAAATGAGACTCACCGAGCACCTCCAGCGAGCAAAAGTGTGAAGAGGGTGACCACAAACTTGATTGTCATTTTCCCACGCGCAGATCACCTCTGATCGCAGGAACCGGTGGACTGCTGCTGCTTTTGCTGCTGCGTTGCTGCCGTGTTCAAGTGCCAGCGCAGTGAAAAGGTGTGGAACCATCAATCCCAGCTCTCAACTTCCTCATCCGCCCACGCACTTTTTTCTCCTGCGCGTCATGTGCACCGAACAACCACCACCACCTCCAACAACAAAAACAGCACCAGGACTACCACAGCAGCAGATCGCGAGTTCGCTCCCGCCCCCCACCTTCCTCCACCACACTTCCTCCCGGTCCTCCTCGCTCCTTCGTGGGGAGGGTTTCCTCCGGGAAAGGCACCCGACGATCAATCAGTGCGATCCAGTCCAACACAAGCGACGGAAGCCGAAGCAGGAGGAGATTGTGTGTGTGTGTGGGGGTGCTGGGAGTCTAATCGACGGGATCCAGCGGCGGTGCCTCCCTCCACCTTCTCTCTGTGTGGCCACCAGAGTGGCAGGGTGACGCTTTTCACTGCTGCTGGTGGAGATGGTGAACCTTAGGAGATGAGCATCTTGTGTGACTCATACACTACCTGGATCACAACTGCACACGGAAACACCCCTCTTTTGTTACTCTGACTCTGGCATGATGATGATGATTATCATTATTATTATTATTAGTGTTGTTGTTCTTATCCACACATGCACGGAATTAAATCCTTATAATTAATTACTATCAGATGTTTTTATTATTATTATTATTATTATTATTATTATCTTGTTTTAGTTCATTAGCCCTCAAAGAAAAACTGGAACTTCTCAAAACTCATTTACTTCCTTTCATCGAATGAAAAACTCTCAGAAATAAGCATCAACTCATAAGTAAACAGCATAATATCTAGTTTGACTCGCGATTATTGCGAATATTGATATCTGCAGTTTGCCTGATGATGATGATGATCGCCCCTAGAAATCATGTTCAGACTTTACACGTCCGTTTACGTGACACAGAGTCACAGCAAGCTCTCCTCCTCACAGTCACTTTTTTTCTGAATAAGCCCACAGCTCAGTAGGGCAGCCCTGCGTTCAGCTTACAAACCTGCCAGACTTTCTTCTTTCTGATCTAGTGAGTGCCACTCGAGAGGCTTCGCTGCCCCCTGGCGGCGAGAAAGAGCAAGTGTTTCCCGCAGTGTTGCAGCCGAAAAGGAATAACCTGCTGACCAAGCGTGGACCTGCCAAGAGTGATTCATTAATAATTCTGATGTGATGAATTAAGAAGCATGTACATTTAGTTATTTTTGCCTATCCACACTGGTGACAGTGTTAGGAGACCCGCAGGAATAATTGATTAATAATGATGATATAATTAATTGAAAATCGAGTTGCCATAGTTATTTTACCAACTCACAGACGTAACAGTGTTTTCAGCCAAACACACTTTAAGTGTAAAATATAAAAGTGCAAGTTCTGTCCTCTTTGTTACTTTGTGTGATGAGACTGTTTGCCCAATCTTAATTTGAAAAGTGAATGGACTGACATGGTTTCATGGTTTTTTTATGAGTGATGAAATTACATGATGTTCTTGCATAATAAAGCTAGTCATAGCTTTGGAAACTTTTAGGTATTCAGAAGAATTAGCAGCTTGTGGTTATCTTTGTGGAGAAAAGCATGATGTGTACAGTGAAAGTCTTAGTTTCTGAAAGAAAATCATACTTTTGTTAATCAAACATTAAATTGATTCAATGTAAATGACCATTTATAAGGAATTGAATCATTCCTTAAGTAGTAAAGTGTGTGGTGAGTGCATATTGTCAGTAGGCTCACTCCTCTATGTTCTAGCAGGCTCACAAAGCAGTTATCCATTATAATCAGTAATGAGCAGATTTGTAGACATCTATGTGTGACAAAGTTCATGCTAATATTGCAAAGCATGCTTTCAAATGTAACTTTGCAATATGTGATATATATATATATGGAAACTGTGCATTTTAGCCCAAATCAGCACCCTTTTGTTTTTACACATAACAAAAGGACATTTGGTTCCAACACTCAACATTTTTTTATGCCCAATATGCTGACTTATTTAACTACATGTAAATTTTCAGTGTAATTTAAGAAATCAGAAGAATGTAACATGTAAAATTCAGTGGAATCTGAGCAAATGACATGTACTTGATCAGTATACATTCAGTTTATACCGAACACATTTTTCTTAATAAATAATTATTTAAATAAATAAACCTCTGATTTTATATATTTCAGTTCCATTTGACTCAGGATTATTGATTCATATTTACTGAGGGTGAACGATCTTTTTTCTAGTGTAAACATAACAAAGTTGCTTTTTTAAATGATGTAAGTTTTGTCCAAAAGGCAAATCAGTCTCCACCCTGTAGGTGCATGAGACCACCTGTTGTTGATATGTGTAGGACTGATAACAAGTGATAATAGCTATTGCCTAGGCTGATAACTGTCTATCAAAACTGTTGCAAAAGGCCGACTGATCATTAGGAAAAACATTTCCCAAAGATTTTATCTCAGATGAAATATGTTACCATTACACAAGCATGGCTGATGTACATATTGTCTCACTCTTTCATGGACCGGGGCCTCAAACTTCTCTTTATATTCCAGTTACATATATGGACTGTTCTGTGAAGGTAATAGAATCTTTAGGTATTTTTTCCATTAGAATAATCTTGCCTATCAAGTTTTATAACGTTTTTTTTAAATTAACAGCTTCATTAACTGGGAAAATATAAACATATATCATATCGTAATTAAAAAAAAATACCACAGCATATCATGTGCCACTGAAAGACAGTGAGAATGGGCTATGCCATCTTAGATACTAGGCAGATCAAAATTTTAAAAATGGAAAAGAAAAAGATTAATGATCGCATAAGATTTCTGTTGAATTTCACTGTCACGGTCCTGGGTCGGTGACCTAGTGTTTGGTATTTTCAATTATTATATAGTCATTATTTCTCACTTCATTATTTATCATTTCTAGTCTCTTGGTTTCAGTGTTATTTAGAGTTCTTAGTCTTGTGGTTTCTGTCTCTGTGTTCCATGTTTGCTCTGTCTCCTCTGTCAGCCGTAGCCCCTTGTCAAGTCCGCGTCTCTGTGTTATGTTTCCTGTTTTACTTTGACAGTCTGTGTCCTATGTTAATGTTTTCTGTTTTGCTTCCCCTTGGTCTCGTCTTGTTTGATTACTCCCAGCTGTGCTCTCCTCCTGTGTCTCATTCCTTCGTTATCCCTCTGTGTATTTAAGCCCTGCGTCTTCCTCTGTTTGTTGCTGGTTTGTCTGTGTAGTCTCCATGTTATTTCCCCATGTTCTAGGGGTCCATGTGTTGTGCTTCACATCTCAGGTCTTTAGTAGTTTCTTTTTTACTTGTTTCTAGTTTTCTCCCTCTTTAGGTTTTGTTAGTTTAGTCTTTGTATTCCTTTGTTTTTGTTTATGGTTTTGTGCTGCCTCAATAAAAGGCATGTTTTCAGTTTAACTCCTCACCCCCTCTGAGGAGTTTTGGGGGGATATGATCTACGTGGTGGATAAGCTGTGTCACCAGTGGTTGAAGAGGCCCGGGAAGGAGTATCGCCGCCCTGTGGCTAGCCTGCACCCATTCCTGTCTCCGCTGGAGTCTCAGTGAAGCCCGTCCAGCCGTTTTCCTCATTCACTGGAGGCTATGGAGAATCACTTCAACCTCTAATACAACAACCACTACAACCTCTACTTCTGTCACTAGCCTAGTCGCTAGCTGCGTCGCCTCAGCCAGAGGTCTCCGCACCTGCTGGCCCTGCGGCCGTTTCCGCTGGCGGCTCTGGAGAGTCTGTCCAGCCATCAGCTCCTTCTACTGCACAACCACCAGTTCACCCATCTGCGACAGCCACACCCCATCACATAATTATTTATTTTGTATTATTTAACTTAATTTATTTGTAGTGTTCTTCCTAGATTATACTTTGCATTCTACGGCTGCAATGCAGTGTAGACATTCACATTATATCAGATAAAAGCAAATTTGCATTATTTATAAAAATAACTTTTCTAAGTGACCCCAAATGCTTTGAGTAGTTCATCAAAGCATTTAATATCAATAGACAATCAAACTGATATGACTCACACATACCAGTGTCAGATTTTCCATTTATATGCGCAGCTTTAATCAGGATTTAACAAAGCAACATTTGAGCTACAGCAGTGTTTGCAATGTATTATATAGCATCTTTGCTAATTCTTTTTATTTGACCATTATCATTCTAATACACAAAACAAATACAGTACATAAAACAAAGAATGTATGACACAAATACATTGGTAAGCCCAGCTACAATGGCTTTGCTGCATTTTTGCAAAATTAAGCAAAAGTCTGTGTGATGGGTTCTTTGTAAATATTTTAAGTTCTTGAATGATGCACAGGGGGGAAAAAAACACGAGTAACTTTATGCATTTCATTGGCCACCTTTAGCCTTACTGGAACAGGCAACTGTTGCTATTGTAGCTCCGCAAGTGTCCTTTAAGCCAGTTGCTGGATGTGCAATATCCTCTCTTGCAGCCAAGAGTTCAAAGCTTCAGTCAGCTTCACTGCCCATGAGCTTGCTTGGGATAAAGGACATATAATCAGTCCTAAGTTTGTTCCTAACACGCACCAGCCACAGCTGTCCAGACAACACACTGAGAAAAACAAGTGTTTGTCATCAGGGCTGGGCCAGTCAGGGCTTAAATTGGACAGAAGTGCTTTGCTGTAAGGGGCTTCCCTGAATGGGTAAAAGCAACTTAAGCAGAACTAAATCCCTTATTCTAACAGATGTATGGCAGATGAGTCTGTCACAGTGGCTCAAGGAAGGAGGGAGGGGTTGTTTCTTGGCTAGAAAGAGAGAGAGTTAAATGGATGGATGCATGTGTTTACGTCAAGAAAGATGTGCATAGACACGAGGAAGTCTACCAAATTTCAGCACGATGGGGATCCTCTGACCTGACAGCTCATGTGAATGAGCTGATATATGTGAGTTACTTGTCTTCTTTCAGCCCGTACTAGCATATAAACAGAATATTGGCTTTGCTGAATTTTTGGAAATAACAAAATTACAATGTGGGTAATACTAAATATATAATGTGCTATAGTTAATATTATTGTGTTTTCTACAGCAGATATAAGAAATGTTTAGTTGCTTGTAAAGTTCCATATTTGTCTGTTTGCCAAATATTGTCAACGTTCTATGTGTAGCTAAATGCTATCAAGCACAGTATGCTAACACTGACAGAGGTAAAAGGTTGATGCTAACAAGTGTAATATTAATAGGTAGCTAAATCATGTTAGTTGTTTTAATTTAGCTGGTTAGCATTGTTTTAGTCAGAGATTAATAATATGGTTTAATATGCTTATACATAGATTTATTCATTCATTCTTCAGTTCATTTATTTATTAGAAGGTCAGTGTTTGCTATTTGCCTATCACTGTTTTACATGCAGTAAAATGCTAATGCCAGCATGCTACTAATATTAGAAATATATAAAAAGATAGCAAATATTATCAAAGATAACACGTTAATGCTGAGTATAACAAATGCTATTTTACCTATATGTTATTTGAGCTTGTTATCAGTCAAAAATATTTATTTTATTAAATTACTGAGAATTAACATCAGAAGATTTATAACATTTATTGAATTCAGGTGTTCATCCATCTATTTATTGCCTGATTTGGCTGTCTGCCTACTATTATTCTACATGCAGCTAGATGCTAATATCAGCATGCTAACAATGATGAAGCTAATATGCTGGTGTTTGGCAGCAGGTGCAGATGTTTATAAGCTGGTATAACATCATGTAAGCAGCTGTATTTGTTTAGCTTGTTAACAGTCAAAATAATTCTTTGGAAAATTTGGACTTAATTTCTTTCATGTTATTTTTAGTTTTATAGACTACAAGATTATTTATATTTTTAGTTGACTGAAACTAACTAAACTGAGATGAATTAGCTTTGCGTATATTACCCAGCAGCCAAAGTAATTTTGATCTGACGATGGCACTAGAAAAAGTCAGAGGATCACCAAAGTTATTGTAAATTTTTCATGAATATGTATGGACAAGCTAATAGTTGTAGAGAGATACTATTTGCACAAAAGTACTGGACTACCTACAGGAGCTGCGCTGTATGGAAACCCATTACATGAAGCTCCTGGTATACAGTTTTTTGTGCTGATGGTAATGTTGGAGGAGGTTTGGAACTCTGCACTTAATAAGTCAGTGGCGTGTTGATTACACTTATGCACTATATGCCTCAGCTCTTGGCAACCTCACTCTCTAACTTTACGTGGTCTGCCACTTGGTGTCTGAGTTGCTGTGGTCCCTAAAAACGTCCACTTACAGCTGACTGTGGAATATCTGAAAGGTACAAAATTGGATGAATTGACTTGCTACAATGCCTCATCCTATTACAGTACCACTCTTAAATTAGTGAGCTCTTTAGAAAGACCCATTCTTTCACAAATAAAAGCACAAAAGACTACATGCCTAGATTCTTGATTTTATACAGCTGAAGCAATGGGATTGAAAATGCAAGAATTCAAAGAATAACAGGTGAGACCCAGTACTTTTGTCCATATAGTGAACTTCTGTCAAACTGAAGCTGCTGTCCACAGAAAAAATAATGAAGGCTATATGTGTTTATCAAGGACTTTTTACAGTATTAGTTCCTTTGGTTATATGTTACAAAACAAGGCTTAAATAAAGCTTAATAAAAACAACTGTTTAGTTAAAAAAAACACACACATTTGTTGAAGAACTCAACTACTGCAGACCTAATCAGAAACACAAAGACAGAAATTGTGTACTGTAACTTGATAATGTGTCAGATACAAACAGGAAGTCGAGGAACAGACAGATTACAGATTGGTGGGGGGGAGATGTCTCGTCTGTATCCTGCCCTTGGCTGCCATTGCACTGAAACTGAAACATTGTCTGATCTGACAGAAAGCTGGATCTTAGATTTCCATAAATGACAGCTTCAGCATTAGTTAAACTGCACAAAAAATACCACAACATATCCTGGCACACAAAGTCAAAATAAAATTACTTAAGGTGCACTTAAGTACACAATGCAAAGCAGATAGCAGCTGATGTAATCCTTAATTACATGGTTTCTCACTATTTCAGTGTATCAATATCTGCTTAGCGGCCTAAAGTTTTTGAGGACAATGCTCCCAGCAACAGGTGAGAGGGTGGTGTTCAAAATCCATATGATAGATATGAAGAAGTGATATTTCTGTTGGGAGCACGGGGTCCTCTTATTCCTGAGTTTGTCTCACCACAAACCAACACACGCTGTGCAACAGGTAGGCTTGAGCCGTAATGCCAAAATGTGTGCTCGTTGCTTTAATTAAGTCACTGTAGATATAAAATACAAATCAGTCCAAAGATCAAGTTTGATCAGCTCTTCTACAAGCCACAAGAACGAAACAAACTCACACATGTACACAGAAGAAAAAGATATTGGAGACAATAACATACCCTTTATAACTTGAAAGTCAGCATTAGGCTTTTTTTCTACTAAGGGCTTCAAAACACAAATGTGAGAATCTGTCTTTTTTTTTGTCAAAGCAAAGAGCTATGTTGAAAACGAAAAGGCTATTTACATGATTCTCTCATGACACTCGGCCTAATTTCCCAAAACTCTTTGCAACTTAAAGGCCTCATCTAACCAAGCTTTCAAAACAGAGAAACATTCTGAGAGAAAAAAAATCAATGCAGTCCAATGACAGTGGATTAGCTTGCTGGGGTGAAGTAAATTAATGCAAATCAGGCTGCAGTTTTGATAAACTTGACCCCATTGATTGAACCCAATAGCAAGTAATTCTGAGAGGACAGAGCTCTGCTGTGTTGCTCACTTTTGTGGACTGTTATGAACCAGTTCATGGTACAATCAATCTTATTTCACCTGTTAGTGGCCGAGCTGGGGAATTTCTGCCTCCTGTTGCTGATATATAAGTGAGGTTTTTTTTCTAGTATAGCTTTGCTGGAATCTAGAAACATGACACGATAATAATACATTCTAGATTTAAGTTTTCTTTTTATTCCCCCCAGCAGTATTATGGCCACTTTCACAAACACACTGTAGACTGGCGTTAACATTTTCCAGCAGCCTGAGAAGATGCTTAAATGAGCCAGAATACTTCGAATCTGACTTTGTGCAAAGCATGAACTGAGCTATCTCAAGTGTAGCTATTAAGAGGCATGAGTGAGAAAATTATTGATTCATTTTTTGTATGTGAAAAAGAATAGCTCAGTGGGAGTGGAAAGTTCTGCAGGTAATCTACTAAAAAGGTCAATGATTAGTCTTGTGGCAGAAACTGTGGGAAACTGTGACGCAGCCCAAAACTGCTTTATTACTTTACTACAACCAGGTCTGCCTTATAAACCTAAAATATGTGTTTAACAGCTCATCTGCAGGCTGTGTAGCACAACACAAAACATGAACTGTCAAATCCCAAATGACTTGCAAACCCAGGCCGGTACTGTGACCATGCCATGTCTTGTTTTGTACAAGGGTCTGCAGGTATTTATTAAAGTCAAAGGAAAGAATCTGACTCACAGCCACCTGTGGGCAACAACTTATGCAAAATCCTGATATTTAGGAACACCTCCAACATGCTGTCTTTGTCACAGTTATAGTGACATTTTGACAAACATTTCAGTTTTTTCTTAAAATAGTTTTGGGACAGAAGTTTTCAAAAAAATAGACAAAATGTATGAAAGTTAATTTCTAATGTTACAGAGCTCTGTGTGTATTTGTGAGCATTGCTGTGTAAAGATAAGAAGAGCTTTTTGAGCTCTCTGCCATTTTCATTATGATCCGCTCCCCATTTGATGAAACATGATGGAAAACATGAAAACCTACAAACAGCTCTGCACACTGCAAAAAAGCTAACCTTGCTACCAGCAATACAGCCATGGCTTGTATACATCTTATAATTCTCTCCTTTCCCCTGATGCTCTCCGGTACGTTCTGCTTTGTTATATCAAAATACACTAAATATGTGGGGCCGGCTCAAACTGTTCAGCGTGAGCAGCTGACAGGGCAGATCCAAAGATTTGTCACAGCTATATACCCGAACCAATTACATGCTCATTCTGATAACGTCTCCCCTTGGCATTCCACATAAATTAATGCTACTTGCAACAACTATCACAGCCAGGTGCAATATAAGGCATGTTCTTTTCAGCATTAAATAACAGAACAGTGTGCAGCAAATTACCTGTCGCAAGCCTTAGTAAATCACATTTATATGATTAAGTTAAATACTTTCCTCCCCACATTTTGAATCCTGGAAATGGAACACTTACAAATACATACATACAAATACAGCCCCAAAGGCAACTGTGTCAGTGCCTTACAGTCACAAAATTGTCACAGAAGTAATTTAGTAAATTCCACCAGCAGTTTTGTAAAAACCAAAACAGGGTTATAAACTGAACATGAGTCTAGTTTTCTCTGTGGACACATTAGCAGGGCGCGTGTTTGAACACTGGCTGCATCTCTGAACGACAGTCCCGAAACACTCACACATCTCTGTCCTGATTTGTACGTGACTTACTCTCCATTTGGTCTCTCAACTGTGCATTTTAGTTTCCCAGCTGAGTGACCCAGGCTCAAAATTCTGTTAAATCACATATATCCAATCCTTAATTTGTTCTAACACATCTGCCACAGCTTTCCAGTCACCCTCATGTAAGTAGGCCAAAAAAAAAACAAAAAAAAAAGATTTTCTAACCTTCTTGCTGGCTTCTTGTCCTAAATGATGACTTTTTAATTCAGAACTTTTTACATTTTACTTTAAGACTCTCACTGCCAGTGCTTTTGGGAAACCAGGCCTGCAGCAACAGTTCTTGAATTTTCAAGTAAAAATGTACAACAAGAGACACAAGCACCCTCTGCGTTGGGCAGAGGAAAAGAATTGGCAATGTTTTTGGGTTTTTTTGTTTTGGTTTTTTTAAAAAGGAGACATAAAATGACATTATTAATGCACTTGCAGCAGCGATGTCAAGAGATGTGTCTTTCTCATAGGTACATTTTAAAATCCTGTTTTAAAATTCAAATGCGTGTTAGATTGCAGAGTTTATAAGCCCAGTGCAGTAAGAACATGAAGCATTAGATTTCTTCGTTAAATTCATCGGGCAGTAGTGACCAAGTGTGCTCCCGTAGTTTAAGCAATGACTGACATATATATGGTCGGTATTCAAGACAAAGAGGAGTCCATGTTCCCCTTTTGAGGGGGAGCATCATGCAAACTGCAGCAGGATAGATGAGAAAGAAGCAAAGCACCCTCTATCCTGTTAATGTAGTCTTAAGAAGCAGTTTTTTAGGTCATGAAAAATAGGAAAGAGAATCTGTTGTAGCCTTGCATCCATTCAAAGTGCTTGAACTAGATAGGTGAGTATAGATTTTGTTCTTTGTTTTAACATTTGTTTTGCCTAGGAGCAGAGATGTAACAATGGCCGCCTTCATTTTGGATCACCCCCCATCAGCTAGGCTCAAACCTTCCCTTCTCCCTGACACAAACTGC
>VVHJ01022728.1:1708-12719 GCA_015107715.1 Tylochromis polylepis
GTTTTGTTGTATTTCTACATTTTTGTTTTTTTTTTTTTTTTTTTTTGCATATCTATCACAGTTACATGTTTCACATCGTCATTTGTTTGATGATTGGAAACGTTTAAGAGAAAAACAGCCATAACCAGTCAACCGGAGGCACAGCCAGTCATTAGGTTGTCAACCTACCTGTGACAATTACCGTGTCACAGGTAGGTTTGGATAGCTTTCCCCTCTTAATAAATGAAAGCATCATTTAACAACTTTATTGTGCATTTACCTTGGTACTTTACTTTGTCTAATATTGCATAACATGCATAAAAAGAAAGAAAAAAAAAACAAGGAAGGGGACAAATACTTTTTTCACAGAACTGCATTAAATGAATTTAAATGAAACGTTGCGCTAATATTCCTCTTCCTTTGCTGAGAATCATAAATCTGCACTTGAATTTGCATTTCAAATCTATGAATATATTTTTTTTGGGGAAAACTTTTCATATTTCAAGATCTCAGAATACATGTAATTTCAAACTGTTCAGTTAATTTTAATATTTCATCACTTTGAGTCCACAGTAAGCCACGTATTATTGTCTATGTTGATTAAACACTGTGTTGATTAAACGAGCAAAATAAATTTACGTTAAAAAAACAACAGATGGAGGGTTTAAAAGTCTGTACAAAAAGCTGATCTAACTCACAGCACAGTTGTGATGATAACTCACGGTGCACCACATGCTGTGATATGTGAAACTGAGGCTTCATTAAGGACAATAGGTTTAGTAGGGTTTTTTTTGCCTTCCTGTTTTGGCTAAAAATGATGAAAGGAAGGATGGGAGGAAAGAAAGGAAGGAAAGGAAGCCAGATTTAAGTGCACTTCATTGCTGCCCTTTTGCCCTTTCTGAATGCGTTCACTGTTGCATCATCACACGTTAGATCAGCACATTTTGACATTTGATTTTACAACTTTTACTCTGAAAAGGTTCTTTACTTTAGTTATGCGGGTGTTTCTTTTCATATTAATATTTATATTACTGGGTGGAATCATCAAAGCACAAGAGCTGGGTGACAGATTTCCATTAAAGTAAACACTCTGTGGAAGTTATGATCACATCCGCAACAAACACAGTCACACAATACTAAAAGATACGGCTGGTTCATGTCAAAGTATTCAATGGTTTAGAGACAGGTTTACATACTAGAATAACCCTCATTTATCAAGCTCTTTAACCTTTACAATTAAGGACAGTCAGCGTTTGGTATCCATCCACCCATCCATTTTCTTCTGCTTATCCATTTCAGGTTTGCGGGAGAACTGGAGCCCGTCCCATCTGGCACACGGTGAGAGGCGGGGTACACCCCGGACAGGTTGCCAGTCTGTTGCAGTGCTAACACATAAAGACAGTGTTTGGTGTCCTAGTACATAAATATGGTTATTCTATATAATTTGGGAAAATATGATCACTGACCCAAATAAAAAAAAATCCTCTATAGCGGAGATGTCAAAGCCATTTTACATCATGGGCCACATACAGCCCACTTTGACCTCACTGGCTGGATCAGAGGCGATCCCCTTTCTGTCAGTTTGAAGAAGTTTAACCACTTAATCCTCCAATGAATGTGTAAAATTACAGAAAAAGTACCCAATTGCCCAGACTGTCCTCTAATATTAAAACAATGTTTTTTTTTAAATTCTTTTTTAAACTGTGTGGAAACACTGTAAAAAATAGAAATTTCTATTGTGGATGCTGAAAAATCAGATTACCATCTATTACCTAATTGCTTTGGGGTGGTATGAATGACCCCAGAGATTCGTGAAAATACAGGTAGAAGTGCCTTTCTTCACATTTTCCATAGCTGTCTTGTTGGCTAGATTGGAGTCTCTGGCGGCCGATTCTGGCCCACGGGCCATATGTTTAACACCCCCACTCTAAAGCTTCCAGCAGCTGCCAAATGATTTCGGCTAAAACTGGAAAGGATTTCCCAGTAAAATAGTGTACAGCTGCTTGTTGATACAAACAACTGTAGATGCTAGCTTCCAGATAGTAACAACTGGCCCAAATGTTGCCCAGATCTAGTTTTCTTCACTTCATGTGTGTGTGACTGGCACAGCTCGACCACAGGTCTACCATATATGTGCCAGGTGTCAGGTGTGCTGTGACTTCCGGGGTCAACATCTGGTCCAGTCAGCATCTGCTGGTTCCCATATCAACCTTGCCTCATCACTTTTGGAAGAAAAACACATTTGCCAGTGTCATAACTGAGCCGTAAGTGCCAAAAGCAGGTCTGATTAGACCTAAATATCAGCGCTGTGGGATGTGTGCTAGGCTAATACTGTATCTAGTTACTGAACTGGACCTCTTGAATTTTTTTTGAGTATTTTCTGTGCTGACAAGGAATGTGCTTTTCTGTGCCAAAACAGGCATGTCCAAAACATCTCGCTACTTAGTCTAAGGAGCTTGGAAAGAAAAGCGTCTGGACTTCTTGACGCTTTTCTTTCCAAGCTCCTTAGACTTCGATGACCTGGATGACTAAGAACCTTCACAGACATCTTGCTACTTAGCAAGTTTATCTGTATGTGGAGTCTATAGATACACCTTGCTAACAAAGCCCGATAGAGTTGGCTCATTAATCAGCACTTGAGCCTCTAGTGGAAATAGAGGCTGGCTATAGTGCTTAAGTTGAGAGTTCACAAATCAGTGAATGACATAGGGCGGCTATGGATACAGTATATGATATATACTATTTAATAAATGATCCTGAAATTAACAAATGACTGTCTATAATAAACCTTCTATCAAAAAAGACAAAGGTTTTATTTAAGAGTATCTTTTGATTTTTGTTGTTGTTTTCATGCTCATAGTTTGACACTATCATCTACTACAGCCTGGTTTCAAACTCATCTTTACCAAAACTGAAACAGCTTATACCTGCTGCCTCTCTCAGTTCAGAAAACGCCGCCAGTCTGTAAAAACACAAGCATCAGTTTGCATCCATCTCTTTCCTCTGTCTCCCACTCCCACCGGCCTCCTCCCTGCTCTCTGTGTTTTATTTACTTGGCTGACATGCAGCGTTCACGCTGGCAGCTTTGTCCATCAAAAGGCACCTGCTCCTGGTGATTGTTTGCTCACCTTCCTGTCCAGAGCGCTGCAGATGAGTGTCAGCAGTCTTTTTCTCTCACCACCTTTTTGTTATTTTTCCACTCTGATGAAATGTCTTCCAGGCTGACGGCTGCCTGTGCAAACGTCAGGTCAGCTAGCCATCCCGAGGCAGGCCCGTCTCAGAAAGAGTCACTGAATTTCATCACTGCATTACGTCTACCACATTTAGAGGGGTGTTTTGTTGAGACTCATGCATCAGCGTGTAAGCTGGGAATTCAGTCTTGCTCAAGGACATTACAAAATGTTCAAGTCTTGATAGATACACCGCCCGCTATTGCTGGGGCCGATCCTGTAAACTTCCAAGTACAAGACTGCCTCCGAAATCAAACTCTGATATTAAACTCTGTTGACCATGCAGGCTCTACAAAGTAAATCCAGATCATGAGTAATTGTGCCTTTCCATAGCAAGACTGCGGCATAATTATTATGTTTTGCACTGGCAATAAATTGTTAAATGAAGCACAAGTTTCACTTACTTAGTTGATTATATTTAGCGCCTTTGTTCATGCTTTAACATTACCTTTTAATGCCCAGTTATATTCATGCAAGTCTAGGGTGGAGCAATTGCAAACTCACGCTGCCTCCAATTATCCCCCTGCAGGCAAATTTTTTCTGAGATTTATGCTCATGCATGTATATGTTATCACATTTTTAAAACCTAGTCTAAAGCCTAATCAGTTATTAAAAGTAAGCTCATATAGAAAATGTTTAGGACAGTCACAAAAAAAATTTATTAGGATATCCAGAAGAGAAAAAGCAAATGTAATAAATATTTTCACCCTTAAAACAAAATGAAGGTTTGTGCATCTGCAATCCGAAATTGTAGAACTACATATAAAAACAACAGAAGTGTAATTTGTTAAAGACAATAAAGTACAGTTGGAAGCGGCACTAGAAGATAAGGACGTTGCACAGACGCTAAAAGACTGTATGTGATGTGATGTGTGGGTCGAATCTCTGTAT
Organism: Tylochromis polylepis; assembly: GCA_015107715.1. Classification (NCBI taxonomy): domain Eukaryota; kingdom Metazoa; phylum Chordata; class Actinopteri; order Cichliformes; family Cichlidae; genus Tylochromis; species Tylochromis polylepis. The sequence continues at coordinate 5,809 of VVHJ01022728.1, forward strand.
CACTCAAGAGTTTAGTTGGTTCCTGTGCAGACAGCCTATTTGATAGCCGAACCGATAGCTTTACTTTTAAACCTCTAAAGCCTGAACCATGATAAAAAGGCACCGTGATGCCAGATATTCTAATTTTTTTGAACACTGAGTTAAACATTCTGACAAATTTAAGAAAAAAAAAAATGCCACAAATGATACAAAATGAGTTGCATGAATATCATATTCGCTACATCTGACATTTTAGTGCAATTTATTGCTTAAAAACTAATTTTGCAATTTATTTAACTTTTTTTTTGGGGGGGGGGGACAAAAAAAATCACACTGATTATGTAGAGGTTTAAAAAAATTCAAAAACTTACAGGGTTGAAGTCACTTTCGTCAGTATGACTGAAGTGACTGTTCAAAGTAGAAATGCTGCGTTGTGCAAACATTTGTCTCTGAGTTTAAAAAAGTAGGGTTACTTAACAAAAATATCCAAGTGTGTTCAACAGAAGAGGCACAGAATCAGTGAGCGGAACGAAGAAAGACAAAGAGAACGAACAGCAAGAGCGCAGCCACCCAAGCACAGTGGACGAGGCTTTCGAATAGCTGTTGCTTCACATGTCAGGCTGCGGTGCGGCTGAAGACTGACGGGGGCTGATTGGTGAGGCCCATCACTTCACAGCTTAATGACTGTCCCACAGCACCCTGTCCCTCGGGGGGGGAAACAGTTTTTAAAGAAGCAGGAAATCCACAAGCCTTGCTGTCACTTAAGTTAGCAACAAATAATCCGTCTAACCTCGTCACCTCTTCTGCAGCCCGCAATCCTCTTCCCCCCCCTTGTTCCACCAGTTCCAGTTCAAATTGCCCCGGGCGCTTGGTGCAAGATAGCGAAGAACAATTGCCGTGTTCACAGTTCATCTTGCCGATGTTTTTTCCAGCCTGTCACAGAAATCTTTGCACTTTTCCGGCATTAAAAGAAAACTTGCTAGCACATTGTTGTTTTGTCGTGGCTCAGGAGAGAGTTTGACCTCATACGACTTTTCAGGAAGACAGGTGGTCTGATGAAAGTATCACAGCACAGCATGCAGCGTTAAACTTTAATACTTGTTAAATGCATGTACGCTGAATACTTCATGCATCACTAAAGTGAGGATATGCAGTAAGTGTTGTGATAAACCTCTCAGCGCTTTTGCATTTCTGTGGAGAGAAATCTCTTCACCACTCTTTCACAATTAACTTATATTGTATCCGACAGCCATGGTTGTCTTTCTTTGAGAAGTCTGCAGTGTTACTAAGATGGAAATGTCATAAGGTCATCCAGTATTCCCTCAGAGCAAGGACATTAATTATATATGATAATTATATATCATGAATTTTCAGCTGATTGTGTCTGTTTAGCATTAAACAAGAAATGCATGTTTAAAGTTTTGGTGCTGATACAGGATCTTCTTAAAATGTTATGAACATCATATTAAGAGGAGCTAGTGTGCATATGTGGATTTGTTTGGAGTCCATTATTTTCAAGGACAATGGCTGGGAAAAAAACTGCAGTTCCACTAATGGCCACTTGAGACTGGCTCCAAAAGTAAGTGAAAGCCTGCAGACTCACATAAAATGCTACACTTTAAAGCAGAAATAAACATGTTTACAGCTTAGTGGAAAAATGTTTTTTAGTCTTTATAGTTATTTTTTTATGACTTCCCAGTTTTTTCCCCCCATGCTTCACCTCCACTCTTTTGAATTAGCAGGCATCTGTGTCTATCTATAAACTGTGTAAGTATAAGTAAGTATGAAGCTAGCATTAGCTCACAAGTTAGCACACCACTCTCCGGTTCAAATATGCTCTATTCTGGATCAAAACAAACAAACAAACAAGAAAAAACCAACCTTTTTCCCCCCTGTGCATTATTGATCTAGAAAAATAAACGAGTAATAACTTTTTACCTTCACGAATTATTTTTTAAAAATTGCTCACAGACACAGGTTATATCTTCCTTGGCTGCTGCCTCAGGACATGTCGTGCGCTGTCGGTCTTGTGTGCTGCTCAGTAACATTCGATATTTAGTATTTAATGTTGCTTACGTTTATATAGGTTGTTGCTGTGGTCTCCCTGTTGTGTTGCTCTCTCTTTGCTTGTTTTCTCTTTTTTTCTTTCAGCAGGTGATCCAGTGGATTTTTTGGTGTCCTCTTTCACTGTCCCTCTCTCTCTCTCTCTCTAGTCATGTCTGTCCAGTTTGTGATAACTTAAAATAAAATAAATAAAGATCAATCAAGTAGACCAATATGGCACAGCCATAATGATCCACTTGAAAAAATAAATCTGTTGGGCATCCTTTTTGGCCTTCAGACAACAATTCTGATTGCTAAAGTACCGAACAGGACAGGCTTAAAAAAAAATTGCTCCATTTCAAAAACTAATTAACAATCTAAGATTAGATTTGTTGTATTAGCATGAAAAAAGAAATTTGAACTGCATTTGCAAATGAATTCATAGATAAATGGACTCTGGATATGTTAACAAGATACCTGTGATTTATTTTATTTGTAGTTATATATAGTGTAGTTGTAGTTGTTGTATAGTTGTAGTTGCATTGTATGCCCTTCAGCTGCTGATGTTGGTTTACTAACGCCTTTCACATCTGCACGTTTGGAAAAATACCTCTTTTCCCAAGGTTTGTAATCTTTGTCCTGTTACATTTTTCTCTATATTATGGACTGTTGGATGTTAGATATGATGAGATATTCATATCATCTGCATCTATATCTGTTCTTCCACTTCTTCCTGAATCAACGACCCCCCCCCAACAGCCACAGTACTTTAATGGATTTACCTAAGCAGTCACACTTGACTTCCCGCACCGACATACCTCCTCACTCAACTTGACAAGCTTGCCGGTCCACATTTACGCTGACGACCAGGAGTATCTAACGCATGTGACAAAGTCTTCAGACAGGCTACGGCGGCGTGGGAGGGAGGGACCTCGCGTGCTTCCCCCTCAGCGTCACATCTCTTGACAGGTGCCATTTTCAGTACTGCACATCGCCCTTGTCGCCAGCCAACCGCCAAGCCCCCATCAGCTTTGCTTTCTCACCGCCTTTTCCTGCTCAGGTTTCCAAAGTGCAGACTGGAGACAGCGGAGGGAGTTGGCGCAGTGTCGCTAATGATTAGCAAGGAGGGCTTGAGGGCCAGCAGGCCTCCGCATGAGCAGCAATGATAGCTGAAGAAGGCAAAAAGTGAAATAAGAAACATCCTGAACTTAGTGCAGAGTTGGAGATGAGGCTGAAGTGGAGAGGATGCTCTCTGCCTGCTGGTGTGGAGATGGTAATGCTGGCAGCTGGCACCAAGACTACACAAGCAGTGGGAGTACAGAGCTGAAATGTACCAGTCTTTTGTCTAATGTAGTACTGATGATACTTCAGAGGAAGGTTGGACATTTTAAAATAAATGTCAGTCTGTATTAAATATATATGAAATCTTACAGATGAATTTAAAATATGATATAATTATAGGCTAACTTACCCCGTTAAAAAAATGAAAATATCCTTCAGGGTTCTAAGCTGAGTTTGAAGAAGCAAAATCCCTTTCATAGATTTTTAGAGCAAACCTACACCCGTCAGCCACAACATTAAAATCACTGAAGGGTGAAGAAGTATTAATCTCCAAACGTTAGGTCCTAATATTCATGCATATATTAACTTGTATCACTTTCTTTACTTTCCACACAAAGCACCCCCTAAACCTGTGCCTCCATTGGCACTCCACCATGACAGCAACCTCCTACAGGAGCACTCAGGAAGAGCCTGGCGAACATGCTAAGAAAGATAAATACTCCAAATACTCCAATGCAATCAAGTGGAATGTGTTGGTCCATGAGACCCAAATGTTCCCCTGTCAGTGTCCTGGTGACAGACATCTAGAGCTCTGTGCTCTTTTGGCTCAGAGACGGCCAAAAGGGGAACATGAGCCAGGTGCTTTTAGTGATGTGACCAGTTAGTGTACTTTCTGTACTTTTTAATAAAGTAGACATGAGAACCAGAACATCTACAAAAGCATCTTTGAAGAGAGACAAAGGTTTTGTGGTTCAGATGCTATTCTAGAGCTGCTTCGGGTGTTACGGAGATGCTCAGATTTCCAAATCCAAATTCTTAGAACTTCAAACCTCTTAAGTCCAAGTCGTTATTGGTGACAACCCTTACCCTAATTGTAATGTTATGGTTTTTTTTTTTTTAAAGCGTGACAATCATGAATCATGGAAATCATAACCTACCGTGTTTGTAGGATGTAAATGATTATGATTAGTGCAGGACAAAAATGGATGGATGTGTAACACTGCCACACACAGAATCCATGTCAGGGAGAGTTGCGGACCCAAATTACAGACTCACAGGCAGGACTGTGCTTGGAACGGATCTATTGGTGAGCTTGCAGTCAAACAACTAAATTGGGAAGGCTAACTGGGAGACACTAAACATTCAGAGTTATACAGGGAACTACCATATGGACAGGAAGCACAACAAGAGGGAGATTGCGACAAGGAACGCAAAGAGACACAGACAATATATACACGAGGGAGTCGGGGCAGAGAGGAAACACCTGGGGAACACGGCTGGACAATAATCTAACTAATGAGACAGGGGAACAAACACTGACTAAACACAGAGAGAGCGAGGGACACACTGAAAATATAAACAGCCACAGAGACATGACTATACATGGGGCATGGAACAGAGGGGAGGCATGACAACAGAAACCTAAAGACTAGATGAGAAAATTAAGGCAATGACTTAACAATACAAATATGAAACAGCGGGATAACAACTATAATAACCAAAACAAGGAACAGAAGCTTAACCTCAGAATATTAAATAAACCAAAATCAAAAGTCCAAACGCATAAACGCTGGGTCACAGACCCAGGACCATGATGATCCAGAAAGTAGACATATCCTTGCAACATGAAAGCTTGCTGAAACGGCTAATTACCACAAACCTGTATAAACTGTAATGCTCAACTTGAATGGACACAGCTGATTCTGATCCCAGCAAAGACCACTTGGGGCTTTAGGGCTTGCAAAATTCATCTATCAGTCAGTGTCCCTGTATATTCAGTGCTTGTCAGACTGTAAACCTGTAGACATTGCCAACATCTCAACTGCTTTTATTATCTCTAGGTCAGTTTTGTTTTCTGCTATTGTCATGATACAGCGTAAATTCACATGCGTCACAATAATTTGTACACCCGATACCAGTGCAACACCAAATACTTAAAATACTTCATAATAATCAGTTTTTTAATTTCTCAATTTATTATATCTATGTGCTGTATCTCAGCTTTGCATTTTGTTTGACCCCAACAGAGTCTCCTCTATTATTTATTATTGGGGTTTTTTTGTTTTTTTTACTAAAAAGTTATACAACACATGTAAATACTTATGTGGAAACATCTGACAGAAAATTTCCCTGCTCTGATAGGCAGACAGTGCTGATTAATCACTCCTCGTGTGAGCTAAGATATACTGGCAGAGGTAAAATGAAATTTTGATTCCTACAGTTCTCCAGAGTGTAATCAGTAATCTCAACACATTCCGCCTTGCTGTGCCTGAGTAAGTGAAAACACATGCAAGATATTGTAGAAGTATCAGAGCATTCATGAATAATCATGTCCGGCCAGGCAACATAAGTGAAATCAGCCGCTGTTTAGAGTTTGGAGGACAGCGAACACAAACAGTCCTCCAACTCAAACTCCTGTAACCTAGAAAGAAGCAAACAAACAGAAACCACAGTGACAAACTGTACTGTACCTCAGCCAGAGTCTGTAGCTTAGGCTGAAAGGATGATGAGAAACATCTGATTAGTTCGCCTGCATGTGTTTTATTTCATTTCAGCTACAATAGCGTGAAATTGTTATTACTATGAAACTCATCCTACATTCTTTTATACCTGTCATGCTGGCTATTGTAATAGTTTTCTATTTTTCCATTTTAAAGATATGTAGTGTTCATTGCTGTAGAGTGCAAGGTACTTGATTTTGGCTTGATGATGCCACAAGAATGCCAGCGTGGAAAACTTATGTAAACTCCTCTCCTAGTTTAACTTAGCCACGACTCCAGATAGTTGCTGTGCTATCGGATGCACTAATCAGCGTTTATTTACAGCTGCTAGAAGAGCGTAGAGTATGGCACCTAACCCTGCTTTACAGGCCAAATCGCACCAATCCCTGCTTCTCCACAGCGACCCCGGCTGTCAGTGGTAACTCATTTAAACAGTCGGAATGATTTACCTGATGCTGGAAAAATACTTGGTCGACCTTACTGACTCAACATTAATGTGATAAATTAATGCTAACTCTTCTGGCTCTACACCCATTGACCAAGTATCATACAGGCCGCCTGGACTTATTTGGTTATTTTGGCTGTAAAAAGGCCAGAAATCATACTATAAGTGAATGATTTTGCCCCTTTTTTTCAGAATAACCTCAGCTTTCAATATCTGGCAGTCATTTTACATTATTGTATTGTTATGACAATGGATCAACAGTTTAAAGTGGAAAAAAAACAAAAAACGGACTCTGTTTTTTCAGATTTATAGTTAAGTGGAAACTGATATTCAACATGAACAAAATGTAACACAACATCAACTTTAAATATGAACTATACTAAATATGTACAAAAAAGTTTTTGAGCCTAGGCCACTCAGCTTTTTAAATATCCAGGCCTTTTGGGGGGCATTGCCACTTCTCCCACACCCGCCTCTCTGCTCCGTGCGTCATCAATTCTTATCTGTGATTGGACCATCGTTGCTCGTGCATTCTAATGATGCACCGTAAAGTTTCGTAAAGCTCGTCTTCTTATCTTTCAGTAACCGTTTGAAATGTCTCTCTAGCCCAACTAGTCGAGGAGCTACGGTAGTGCAAATCACCCATGGTAAAACCGAAGCGG
>VVHJ01022732.1:7601-21875 GCA_015107715.1 Tylochromis polylepis
CTCTTCCCCCATCTCCCACACACACACACACACACACACACACACACACACACACACACACACACACACACACACACACACACAGGGGAAAAGCAGGTGACTGTATTTTGTCTCAACACCTGAATTTCAAGCTGCCAGCAGCCTGCATGCTACTGCATTGTGATCTTTTCCAGTGACTCTTGCCCTCGATTGAAGATGTAACCATGTTTTCTAACCGCGTCCATATGTATTATGGAATTCTTTAGCATGGCATATGAAATCATGGAATACACCCTGGAGAAAATGTTCCAATCCCTGCTTCAAATCTGCAAATTCCAACATCATCATAATCAAATGTAAAGGGGAAAAGCTGTTCGCGTTCTGCTCCTATTTAGGTTCCTCATTCAAGTCCCCCCAAATTATGAACACTAAACCTCCCACCCACCCCCATGCTCAGTGATGCAGTCTTAGTTCTGGACTGAAGGAAGGAGATGTCGGCAGTTTTTCAAGAAGTAAAGATCAACCGACCGCAAGTCTTATGCATTCTCTCTCTGTACTGCCTTCTCTTGGAGGCAGTCTTTCTCTTCTGGAGCTGGTCCAAGATATTACATTTGCTTTCCAAGGGAGCAGACATTAATAACTGGGCTATTGTGTATTTTTAGGACTTGAGATATCTTCATTTAGCAGAGATGATTCAAAGATGGTCTATTTGATATTTACTTCACTTTTATTTCAAGTTTTCAAAGTTGGCTGCTGCTGGCATCTCCTCTGTTGCTGACACGAGACTCTACAGTAGATGCACTGAAACAAAAAAAACCAAAAAAATGAACCCACATAGCTGTTGCAGCTCTACCACTCAGCAGTTCCACTGTTTTGCAAAGAGTGTGAGCTTGCTTATTACGCACTAACTGACAAATTGGAGTACAACGCCGTAAACTCAGCGCGGAGATTTGAAACCAGCAATTTGAGTGTGTCTCTCTTTCCTCTGCAAAAGCAGATTTAGCATTCTTCCCCGTGCCCTGCTAACAGCGTTGGCATGAGCCGGTGCCATCAGCCCTCAGAAATGTGGAATGAATTATCCTGTGCTAACAGAAATGGGTGTTATTGAGTGACTTGTTGCAGTCTATTAAGAAGCAATAATAAAATTAGAAACACATCTATCAGCGGCTTAGGAGGAAAAAGAGGGGGTTTCAGGATAAGAATGGCAAATGTGGTCTGCCCTCCGATCCGATCTGGCCTGCTTTCTGAATGAATCATTCTATTTTAAACACTCATGTCAAGACATGTCAAGTATCCGTGATTTGTTGATTTCAATTTACTGTGCATAATAAAGTGCCATGCTACAGATTTCACATAAAAGTTAAGTCTTGCTGTTCTGTGCCACATAAATCAACCTTAGCATGCATATTCTTTGTGAACTGGCTTTATTTTTCTATTGCATTTATGCTGCTCATCAGCCGTGGTCAGTGCAGCTTTTGGTTATCGATCTCCCTATCAAAGCATATTTGAACTTCTTCCCTTGTTTTTAATGACATGTTTTGACTTGGTAAAGCCTCATCCTGTGTGCAATCAGACATTCCTTTGGCTAACTACCTGTAATAGAGATGCCCTTCACTTAAAAAAAAAAAAAGAACTGCCTATGAATACCTTACAGCCCTGTTCAAATTGCAATGCACTTGAAGTCAGTGATTAGAGCCTGAAAATGGACACCTTTCAACAGCTACACTCAGCATCAAAGGCCAACACTGGCCCCCTTGTCATAAAATGGCCTGCTCTGGTTACTCTTTGTTTGACTTTCCAACCAGTTTGTCACCATCCTGATCCATGCTTTTTCACGTGAAAGAGGTTTCTTGTATTGTGCTGCTAGTGAAATATTGCAAATGTTCAATCATTCTGCCTTTGGCTCATTGCACAAGAATGGATGCAGCACTTGAGCAGGTGAGCCGAGGAAACACGACAATTTATTTTTTTATTGTTACTAAAAAAAACCCCCAAACAAACAAAAAAAACAAATAAAAAAAACGATGATTTGAATTTAAGCTAGGACCATTTAAGCATACCTAGGCATACCTGTTACAGTGAAACAATAACACCTTTTTAAGAAAAGATGTAAGCAAGTCTTTTTCTTCCATGACCTATGTTAAACCCCTCCTTGTTTTGCTTTTTCACTGTGCTCCTTTTATTTTTTTTTCCCTTATTGTCTCCCTCTCGCTACATATTTTTTCTGTCAGGTGCAGAGATGTTGCCCCAAGCTGTGGGTTACAGGAAAAAAAAAGAGAGAAAGAGAAAGAAAGAAATGGGAGTAGTGTAGAGAGGTCAGGGAATTAAAGGTGTGTTCATGCCATCCTCCTTCTTTCTCTTTCACCCATTTCCTCTCAGAGGATTAAGAGTGTGGTGAAGGCAGTGGTCGATCCACCTGCCAGAACCTACAGGGCTGCAGGGCTCAAACTGGCATCCAGTCACCAGAAAGGATGTTTAAGTCAGCTGGTTCATTGAAAACCGTTTGTGTGGAAAGAACTCCCCGGACAGGCACATACTTGATCGGGAGCTGGAGATGGCAGAGCTACCTCTCAGAGGAGGGGAAAGGTCACTGCAGACACCAAGAGCCAGACATAACTGAGGGAGGCTGTTTTTTTTTTATCCACAGTGGAGTTGGATAAGTAAGTGCAAAGAGGATGTGGTTGACAAAAGTTTGGGAATTTTGGCTTAGTGTTATATACACCATTCCCGTTTTTATAGAAAACCTGAATTCACAGAGAATGATGTGTGTCAGGAACAACAGATGAACCATTTTTGGTGTCTTTTCACATTCACAATAATCAGAGAAAAAAAAAATCTGTGTGGGACAATTTTTTCCACATTGTTGCTCGAGTTAATAATAATATATATATATTTCACTGAAAAACAATGACTTTGGTGTGATTTGAGAATCTCTGTGGTGTCCTTAACAGTCATAATTAATAATTATTATGGTCACATTTTATTTGTTGTTGTCAAGACTTGAAGTAGCCATTAATTTGCTTTTTCCCCACACGTGTAAAATTCATCTGACGCGCCGCATACAAGCTCCTGGGCCGAGGAATACTTGCAGATTATAAATTCTTTGGTGGAGCTCCTTCCCTTTCTCGGAATCAGCTGATGGTCATTTTGTGGTGAAATCATATCTCTGCAGAATGGAGGCACAGCATCGCAGTCTAACCTAAGGGTAATAATGAACGGACGAGAAAATCTGTTCAAAATGACCACGCGGTTCAGTTATTGCTTTGTTTTGCTCATTCTGACAAAGCAAGAGCTAATACAAGCTGAAATATTCACTCTGGCCAGATGAAGATTTCCAGAAAAGTCACCTTTAAATCACATGGCGATTGTGTCTCGAGAGCAGACATTCAAGGACAGTATAAACAAAGAGAGGCAAAGGGAATCAGTCAGCATTGTAATTTCAGCCATCCACACTGTCAACCCCACAATTATTCAAAAAATTCAAAGAAGAAATAACATGGCATAACTGTGTAAACTTACATCTCATGTTTTCAAGGCTGTGATTGGCTGGGAGTAAAGCTTGGCAGAAAAAAAACCACACACACACACAAGCTTACTCAGCTGGCAAGAAGGTGTCATGCCCAGGACTAGCTTAACAAAGACATTCAAAAAGCCATTCTTCAAACTATTTTTTCCTTTTTTTTTAATCAAGAGCCACAAGTGGATACTTTGACACTGGTGAACTCTCCTGAAATGCCATCAATCATCTCACTGCCACTGAGGATTTTTCCCCTTTGTGGGGATTACTTCTTGTTGGTTCTACGCCTTTCAGGCATACTGCAGCTCGACTACTTAATCATTCACCCAAATCTTGCTATCCCATAGAGATAAAGAAAAATAAATATTGTTATCATTAAAGGACGGAATATTGAAGCTGATAAAAGATCTGATGCATCATCAGTGCTAATCTGCCAACAAAACAGCAGATCCACTCCTAGGCAGCCAAGCAGTTGGCACCGAGCAGATAACAGCGTGGAAATGACGCGTGCATTGTGTTATGGTGGAACGGTGGTGGATAAAAGGCCTATTTTTCAGCCCGTCATCATGTGGGTTGCGCTAATCCTCTCTGCCTTCCTCCATGTGAGCCCAGAGAAGCTGGAGCGGTCGGACGTGTGCGCATGCGCATCCCGTGTGTAGGATCTTTCACTAACTTTATCAGATAGCAGGAGAGTCCATTGCTTTGTTGTTCTGCAGCGTGTGGGCTGTGGTCAGCATCAGCAGTAAAAGGTCATCTCTTACGCTTTTTCTTCCCAGCGTTTTGCCTCACATCCTCTGCCCACAGCATGTGTCTGTATCTAGGGTGTGGCCTGTCGTCCTACGCAACCAAACAGCACTATCATTGCCGGGTCCGCTTTTCTGCTTGTTCATTCATCAGTTCTGTCTCTGCCTCAGAGTCTGTGGGTGTGTCGGTTTGCTGGGGTCCCTCACCTTTTCCTCACCCCATTTCTAATTCTCTCTCCCCTGCCCACCCACAGTCTGTCTGAGCTGTTCAGAGATCCGACCCTTGTGGCCCCCCTGCACACGGGGCTTCCCGTAGCCTTGCGTTATCAGTGGGATCTGTGTCTGTCTGTGTCTGCCAGTGCAGCTAGACGCAGGAGGAAGCAGGATGCAAGAGGATCAACCGTAATCTCACTCTGTGCTTTGTTCCACACAATCCCAGGCCCATCACTGTATTCTCTACATGCTGGCCCACCACTGGACATTTACATTGCCAACAATCACATCGCTACTGGCCCGCTTAGGTGAGAGTTCAGAAAGAGAGAAACAGCGAGAGGGAGGGAGTCTTAGTGGGTTTTTAAGGCAGAGACACCGGTTTGGAGGGAGAAGCTGCTAAGAGATGTGGGGCTTTATTTTGACTGTGTGATGATGAATATCACCAAATATGAAAATGTCAAGTCTGGAGGTTTCTTTTGTAATGAGAAGGGGAAACATGTCATCAGTGGCATATTTGACTCGTTGATTATAGTGGTGAGGATAATGATATCTTCGTTGATGCGCTGTGGGATCCGCACACATCTCGGTAAATATGTTTCCGCTGAAGATGAAACAAATTCAAGTAAAGATTGAAACTGAGGAAAATCCTCGACATTGTCCTTGCGTGAACTTGATGAATGCTTCATAGAGCACGCAGCGGCCCACGTTTGTAGATGTGTGCAGGTGAGGTCCTGATTTGGGCTCATTATTAGGATGAAAGGGTGGGAAGAAGGATTTGTGCTTGTTTTAGCAAGCCTCAGCATTCAGTCAAAAAGCTTTATCTCCACCTCAGGCAGATCAGAGGAGAGAAAGGATGCTTTTGAAACAGTTTTGTGCCAGCACAATTTTCTGTGCCTGGGAGGCAGCTTACTTAAATTCTCAGAATTTAATAGTGTACCGGCAAAGTTAAACACCGTCATAATTGTTTTTAGCTTTACTACTCAAAGCCCTCCTCATTATATGAATCAAACTGGAGGACCTACAGTGAGCAGCCGTGCCAAAGCATGTCACTTCCTCAGCTCTGTGATGTGAGTTCTCTGAGAATGTGGAGCCTAGTTCTGGTAAAACAATATTATTTTATTGTACAGGAACACGGCTGTGCTAATTCCTCAAGCTGCAAACCTCATGGACCACAACTTTGTCTATAATTTGCTGGGAGCATATGTTCATAGCAACGGTACATAAAGCGGAACGGAAAACAGTAGTAGAGAGCGCAGTAGTCAGTTCAGCGATTGGTACACAAAGTGAGGGGTTTTCCTCCAACTTTCTTCCCCTTCCATGGGGCCCTGGAGACAGGATTCCAGCACCAGTATGGCTTTGGTTAGAGCTTATTCTCAGTATTTTTTGGTGTCATAACTTTATTATATGTGCGCAGTGACGTAAAATAACTTTGTTATGTAGTATCCATGAACTTGCATGTGCTCATAGTGTTTTAAAAGTGGTATCATGTTTCCATTTGATTCACCGGAGCTGCAGAGAGTGTTTCATGTTCTGATTGTAATGCACAATGCTTTGTTTTTGCTTTTGAAAATGATGACCTGGAGCTTTTTATTTCTGGGTTTTAGTGTTTTGATTCAGTTTCTATAGTTTTGCTGCAAGGCAGGGGGAAAAAGTAAGAGAACTTGAGATGGTTTTAAAGAAACAAAACAAAACAAAAAAACCCCATGATGTACATGTTACTTGAGAAACAGCACCCTGGAACTTCCATATCTGCTTTAAAAAAAAAGGTTTGGCATCATGTTTTTTATTATTATTATTATTTTGTATCTTGTGAAAATCCCACCATATGTGTAAAGACTCTTGGCCACCAGCAGGTGACACTTTTCCCTTTGTTCACTGTGGGCCATTTATGTGACAAGATGTTCTTACAGGTAGTGTGTGAATGTGATGTGAAACTTTAACTTTGAGTGTGTCGCTGTGTTGTGGAGATTTTATTTCTTATGCAATCCACTCCCCACCCCCCACCCCCAATCCCACCCCATCCCCTTGTGTCCCCTGTGGGTGTGAGTGCATGTCTGGGATGAGGGGTCTTTAAAAGGCTTTCCCCTTCACTGCTCCAGCAACAGCAGGCTTGGCTTGTGTGGAGAGGCAATTCAGCCACCCTGCTGGAAACCTGCCGGTTTCTATGTGTACTTGTGTGTATGTATGTGTGTGTGTGTGTGTGTTTTGCTGTTGTTTGGCACCCCCTCCCCACCCCTTCCCTACCAGGAATCCAGCCTAAACTACTTCTCTCCGGTCCTTTTAATCGACTGCATGTCTTCACCCATCCTCTGGCTCACCTCACCTTTACCGTAACTGAATCATATCTTTGCTGTGATGTTCTGTAAAGCTTGATGTCTGCATGTTTCGCTACATCTTTCTTAGCCTGTACACTTTCCATATGTATCACATTGTGCAATCTGAATTCTCAGAATCCCAGACATGTTTTATGGGGAAGCGCGGTGACGAGGACAGAAGGAATTTGTTTCTGGCTGGCAGGATTAGTAAAGGAAATTAGCTCAGCATCTCCACTAGCTGCTTTGTAAAATATCAGGTCAGTCATAATAGTAACGGATGAATGCGAGAACATTTAGCAAGTAAACTGGTAATGTCTAGCTTGTCAGGCCATTTCTGACCTCTCTTGACCTTTTTTTTTTGTGTGTGTACTTTAACCATTTGTCCCATGATGGGGCAGACACACAACATGACTGACCTTGGCCTGGTTTTTGGAGAGAAAAGGGCCCTCTACAGCCAATTCAGTATCCAAGTCCCTTCAGTATATCTTTTCCCTTTCCTCTCCTGTCAACAACATATCTTTACTATGGCCTGTGAACAGAGAAGAAAGCAAGGCCCGTTGAGGTCAGTGGCAATGTTACTACATCAGCTTGTCTATAGTACACAAGTGCTGCCTGTATAGTATCCCCAGTTGTAAATCTTCTATGCTGTGTCATGTGAATTTTGGCTAGCGGTGTGCCTGCCTCCATCTCTAAACACAGATTGCAGTTTTAGTGGCAAGCCACTACATCCAGAGACTTCTTTTTATGTCCTAGTTTCTGCAGATGTTCAAAAGACACAGCGGGCCATCGCAGTGGGGGCTGCTGTCCAAAGTGGTGTGGTCAGGTAATGTGAAGGCCAAAGCATACTGCGTCAGTATTTCTGGTTTTAGCCCCCAACGCAGGGCTGTAACATAAGATTTTATGCCTGCATATGAGCTCCCTTACCTGTTCTCAGTGAAACAAGCCTGATCTTCTTGCCTGCTTTCTTGGCTGCTGCAGCAGACACTTGCCACTAAACTCCATTAGACATCTGGTTTAATATTCCCCCATTCTTCTCTCCTGGATGTTTCCAAGTTCATTGAGGTTTTTCTGGTCACTCCAATTTTCCACTGGCAGCTAGCAAGGCTATCCCAGGGTGGTTCCTCCTGGAGTGCTGTCAGGACTCTGGGGCCAGCCTCTTTTGGGGCTTTTTGCTGCTGTTATGGGTGCATTTTCTCCTACGAAATTTCATCAGATGCACATCTGTTCGGGGGCCTCTCTTTCCCCAGAGCACAGGCATTATAAAAAAGAAAGAAAAAAAAGGATGCTGCAAACACAGGATGCGCATGATACACCTTTGCATTGTTATATTAATGTAACTGAGCCAGGCAGAATATAATCTTTGGTGTCTAGACTCTGAGCTCATCGCCCACTCTAAATATGATACAGAAATTGGGAGTGATGAGTAAATATCCACCCAGAGCCTACAGGTTGGGTTGGTGAAGGGGGTTGACATATCAGGGTAGTGCACTGACATGTCGGAGGGAGAGATGGGAAATTCTGCAAGTCGACCACCAAATTGAGTGGGGGGGCGTTTGGAATATGACACGCGGACAGCGAAGTATGCTAGCGTGCATGACACCGTGTGGCTTGAGTTGCCTGTCTGAACTGGCTCGTTGGCTTCACTCCACTTATTTTGTTCGTAACCTTTCAATCTTTGATTTATGAGTCAGTCACTTTCAGGGAAACAGAATGAAAGCATTCTCTATTCTGATTGTCATCACTGCCCCATGAATAGCATAACTCACTGAGTACCACCCTTTCTCTGGAAACTGCCTTTATCCTGTTTTAAACATTACAGCGATGCTCTGTTTGTGCATCTATGTGTAAATGAGCTTTTAACAGTGTATGCGCTCAAGGGTGGAGGGTAGTGGAAGTGTGTCGTGTTATTTTATTATGTGGCCAGTCAGGGAGCGTTTGCGTGTGCGTGTATGCATGTGAACAGATCTACATTGCAGCTGTGTGTCTGCATTTGTGTATGAGGTGGGGGCAGCAGAATGTCACCACAAGCTGGTGGGGCACAGCTCTGCTGCTAACCAAAGAAGCAAGTGGTTGTGAGTCAGTGCCCACCAGGCAAACCTGTGGCTATGGTATTAAGTCTACAGCACCAGTGCCAGGGTAGGAAATTAACAGTGGCTTTGGGTGAAAACATCTCTGAGAGTTCAAAAATGCCCCCGAGACCAGAATAGGAGGTGTAAAAAGTCCCTCTAAAAAAAGAAGAGGAAATGAAATGGAAAACAGCTGCAAATGGCTGCATATTAGCAGTATATTTAGCAGTACATAAAGCACATTGCTTTTTTAAGTGAAAAAAAAGTTGAATAAAAATTTGTACACATAAGCTTTAGTGGATAACACAAGCTATTGAGTGTTTGCTTAGCGTTTATAAAATAGTTTTTGTCTCGTTTCCTTATAATTTTCACTTCATTGTGTTGTACTTTGGTACTTAAAGGCTAATCAGTGTTTAGAACATATAGTCAAATACATTGTAAACAGTTAAATGCCGATCAGTGTATCAAAAATAATACATTAAAAAAATAACTAGAATTCTATCCAGAGGCTACAAAGATGCTACCAGAATTTACTCACAAATAAATCAGTTTCTACAGATGATACAATCAATTATTTTGGCCCTTTGAACTCATATTTTCTGTAATGTGTATTGGCAACCAGCAGAAATACAGGAAAGAGGGGATTCTTGAGTTCATGTGGTTGCCTGTAAGTAGCATAAGAAAAACAGTGGGTGCAGTGACTCCAGACATGTTTGCAAAAGTATAGGACAAGTTTGACTATTGTATCCGTTAGTTTGGAGGGGGATATATTGAACACTTGTGACATTGTAAGTTCTGTATATAGAACTTTATATTCGGCTATTCATTTTAAAATTTACATCAAGCTTTTATGTTCACTACTTTAAAAAATCTAGCCTGTTCAAATCAGATGATTCTTTTTGATACACCCTGTACTGTGACGTTCGCAAACTACCGAACACGTTGAACCTCTGAGAACCACTGGAAAAAAGAAAATGATAAACTGGCATGGAGCTTTTGGCTCTCTGAAGTGCAGAACAACAGAACACATTTTACCTAGAGTGATTCCAATAATTGCGACTGAGTACATTACACAACACACATCAAAGACTTACAAAACATTCTTCTCCACAGGCTGAAAGGCCCCTTAAAACACTCTCTGGTTTGCCTTGTTTCTGAGGATTGGCTCCTTTTAGATTACTGCCACTTGGAGGGAGACCAAGGTTGTAATAACCCCCAGTCCTTCCTGTACCCAGAGAAGATGTCTTTTAAGTCAGATCCCTTTGTGGCCATTAGGGGAATAGTACAGTTCCTTCAGATAAGCAGGAAGTACACACACACACACACACACACACACATATATATTTTTTTAATTTATTTTTTTCTTGTGTTTTTTCTCTCTTATTGACACAACAAAAGATTTTAAGTCTAAGGCATTAAGTTTAAGGCATTCTCAATTTTTTCCCCATGACATTGAATCTATTTTTTGGTTTTTGACTAATGACAGTGCATATAGTATTTTATCTAGTGACATAAGCCCAAGTAGAACCTTTTTAAGCCAATAACAACTAACCTAAACCTTCAGTTTGAATGCGTTCATGGCCAGTGAGCATGCATTGTCTTTAAAGCCCAAAGTCAGACTATGAAACACAGGTAGAATTAACCTTGCTAGGTTTAGCAGCTGCTCTTATCTTCTGAGGTCCTGGTATGATCTCATTTAGGCACCACTGGGCTTCCTTTCTAGTCAGTGATCAGTATCAGAGGCAGCGAGACCTGCAGACCCCAACTGTGTGCAGTGTGGGCAGCAGTACAAGGTGCTCCTGTGGAGGAATTCAGCACTTTGGACAGCACCTACACCAGCTCTCCCCACACTGGAATTCCAACACTGCACTCTTGCAGACTAGGTCCAAGGAATTTGCGGTGGGAAGTATGACCACATTTCTACCAAGGTACAGAAGGCAAGCTGTTCATGAGAGGAAAGCAAAATGGTGGCTTATCGAATGATGGGAAAGATTTTGAATATGCGTAGCGTTGTCAAAAATCAAATTCTCTGCGTTGTAAAATGCTGTGAGTGGAGTATTTCTCAAGCGGTATCTTCTTTTCTCTTTCAGGCAGCCGGGAAGCAGCTTTTACCTATGCCATCACAGCGGCTGGGGTGGCCCATGCTATCACTGCAGCATGCAGCCAAGGCAACCTGAGTCAGTGTGGATGTGACAGGGAGAAGCAGGGTTATTATAATCAGGAAGAAGGCTGGAAATGGGGAGGATGCTCGGCCGACATCAAGTACGGCATAGAGTTCTCTCGCCGCTTCGTGGATGCCCGCGAGATTAAAAAGACTCCACGTCGTCTGATGAACTTGCACAACAATGAGGCAGGCAGAAAGGTAAAGAAAGATGTCAGATACTTTGTTCTTTCTTCACGTATTTTGGGAGCAAAATAAATTCTCACATTTTAGCCTTGATGTCACAAATACCCCCAAAACCCCAGAAAATGCTTAAAAAAATCCAACTTAAATTACTTACTTAAATATTACTTAAACTGTGCACAATAAATGTCTATCCTTGACAGAACATACTTACTGTAGATTTTTTTCTGTGCAGTGTAATTTTTGTATTATCTCGATGACTTAACTTGTGTTTTTAACTCCAAACAAAGAAGGTTACACATTGGATTAAACTTGCATTTGGAGATCACACTGATAAATGATATCACAATGAATAAATGGACGTCTGGAGCAACTAAATAGAGCTAGCAGCACTATGGAAGTAGTTACAAAGAACAATTGTTATTTATTCTTTAAGTCACTTGATAGCAGTTGATAGCATGGCATAACTGCCTGCCAAAGATACAAACAACTGGATGAATGGATTTAATGGCAAACATGTGTTTACCCATAGATGCAGAGATGTGGCCCAGACAAGTGGAGCACTCCCAGATAAAGAGCTCAAAGTCGCAAACTTGTGACAGAAAACTGTGATCAATCAACTGATCAGCAGTTTATTTCTTGGAGAACACAAAGCCCAACGTCATGAAAAATGTTAACGACCAGAAAAAAAAGAAAAAAGACAATACTAAGTTGAAAAATGGATCTAATTAATAACTTCAGCTGTATAATGTTCACTGGGAAAATGGAGCCTTCCCAAGTGGTTGCCAGATGGAGGACTGCCATTTATCCTTTCCAGTTCCTTTCATGGAATTATGAAGTGTAAAGTCAGGAACAGGATATTATTGCAGTTGTCTGCACAATACCAAAACATGTCACTGCCATTTGACTGCATCTATTCAGGGTGTGAAAGCAGGCCGACAATGCTAGTGTTAACACAGCAGACTGATAGGGTCTACACTGCATGCCATGGTACTGGCAGCTCTCTAGATTAAAGCTGGCACTATTGCTGTTCTCTCTCTCTCTCTGTAGCTCAAAAAATTAAATGCTATGAGGAAGTGTCCGATTCTTTTTTTTGTGCATACTGAAGGAAAGCTAAAAATCTTTCTTTCTTAGAGTTTAAGAACTTATAAGGACACAGAGATTTGAGCCTTCTCTGATTGTACCTCAGTTTGTTTGATGATGGATGCAGGGGGCTTTGTTGATTGTTACTATTACTCTTATTAACGAAAAAAACAAACAAAAAAAACCCCCAAAAGAAGTCTACATGCATATGTGTGTTTGACAAGTCATCTCAGTGCATCTGTATGCGGTGATGTGTATCTGGTCATATTGGACTAATCAGTAACAGATTGGAGGCTTTGATGGACACACTTTAAGTAAATGTTTCCATACATATGTCAGAGTCCTTATGCCAGACATTCCTTGTGGTTTTTGTGCAGTGCATTTTTGGAAATCCTCACTCTGAATTAATACTGGAGGCAGGCTTGACATCTGATCCCAGCTTTTATGTAGTCGGGAGGGCTCAGTTTTTTTTTGTTGTTTTTTTTTAAATCAAATTTCCTCAAACCACATGAGTGCATAGACAAGACAGAGAGAGCTATAGAACATCACTTGTGTACATTTCATAAGTGTGTGATAGAAGTGATGACTTGTGCTGTTGGCAAGGCGTCATTCCAGGAAAAAGCTGCACAGCCACCCAGCAACAACAGAGACGCCCGCTTTGTTCAAGCAAATGAAGACTTTTTAGAGTCATGGCAGATTTGTTAGCAGCGGGTTAATAGGACTCAACTGAACGACACCCCCATGATTTCTCTGTTCCTTTGTCTTTGAGAAAAAAAAGCCTTTTTTTTTGTTTTTGTTTTTTTTCTTTCTTACTCTCAAGGGACAAAGGATTGACACTTGAATACTGACGACAGCACGCAATATTTACCATATGCCGCAGGATTAGGGAGCAAAGAGAAGACTTGCCAGACTCTGCCCTGTGTGTACCATATGTTGGAGAAAAACCAAAAAACTTAAGACCAAATCTAAGAAAGGGAGTTACACAAAAATAAACTGTTATATAGTCATGTCTTATAATTATAATATAACAAAATACATCAAAATCTTACCCATATGAGAACAATGCTTTCTTTTTTTCACAATATTGGTTAAGAACCCACATAAACCATGTGAATTGTCCAGCTGTAAACAATTAATTGAGTCTCCTTGTTTGTACACTGCATGCATAACACATTTAATTGCACAATGGATTCAAAATTTCAATGGCGATCTAAAGCATATGAGATATTTTTGTTTCTGCATCACTGATGTGTTTTAGGGATAATATAGGCAAAATTACTACTATAAGATATTTCTCGTAAAAGCTAGAACAAGTACAAGCTCGTCCTCCATTCATTTCCATGTCCTCCATGGAAATGCAGATATGCTTGAATTCCTCAATCAGGACTAAGTGAGAGGAGGAACATCTGTCCATCTCTCTATCTGCCTGGTGGCAAGATTACTATCAAGCTAAAATTTGTGAAATATGGTGGAGAAGTGGAATGTGGACAAAAGAAGAATCCTAAATTTCTTGCCTTGTCACTCAAACAATGTAAAGTTGTACAATGTAATGCTAAAATGTTTTTATGAAAATGTCAGTGGCTGGGTCTTTGTTGTGAATGTGTCATTTTGAGAAGAATTTTTTGTTGTAGTAATAATTCATTTCAATTCAGTTTTATTTATATAGTGCCAAATCATAACAACAGTCGCCTCGAGGAGCTTTATATTGTAAGGAAAGGAACCTACAAAAATACAGAGAAAACACCAACAATCAGACCCCCTGTGAGCGAACACTTGGCAACAGTGAGAAGAAAAAACTCCCTTTTAACAGGAAGAAACCTCTGGCAGCTTTGCACTCATGTTTAGAAATAAAAAAATAAAAAATAAAATAAAAGAATAATAATAATAATAATAATTAGACACTTCAAACATTTCTACCTTAATCGCAGCACATTGGACATCCATAGAGAAATAGTAAACTGAAATCTTCATCTAGGGGTTTTGGTCTTCTGTTAACTGAAAGTCCTATTGCCTA